>CABHPP010094245.1:0-46427 GCA_902168425.1 Peromyscus attwateri
AAAAAAAAAACAAAAAAAAAAAAACAAAAAACAAAAAACTTGTGTTGGTGTTCTTCCAGAGGAGGTTTGGAAAAGGGGGACATTAAGACATGCCGCTTTACTTGACAGTGAAGAAACTGGTAGACGCTGCCTTGGTGAAGTGACCTGGTTAACAAGTCATGTTGTTAGCGGCAAGCCCAACATGATATGATCAAGAAGATGCATGGCATTTTTCTTCAAGACTGGTCACCCCGGTCTAATCACAAGGAAAACACTGCACAAGACCAAGTTGAAGAAGGGATGCCCTAGGAGATACCTACCGCCCAAGACTTCTTAAAATTGTCAAGGTCACTGAGTAACAACAACAGTTTGACAAAGCATCGCAGACCTCAGGAGGCTAAGGAGGCACAAGACCTCAGTGTTACATGGGTGCCCTGGAGTGGATCTGGAAACAGATGGAGGGCAGTAGAAGAACTAGTGAGATTCTAAGAGAATCTGGAGCTTGGCTCATACAACCAGTAAATGTTGCTTTTAGAATTTTAGAAGTATGCAGTGGGGCTTGGGGAGAAAAGATGTTAACAGCAAGAGAGGCTGGGGGCAACTCTCCACACCTACTTCGAATCTTTCTGTAGATTGAAAATTATTGCAAAATAAAAGGTTCTTGAAAAGGCAAAGCACCTGCTTTGGCTTTTGGGGTCAGCTCTGTGACCTTACCCAGATGCCTTTGCCCTTTATGCTGCTACCCTGTTCTGTTCTTCTCTTCTCTTCCACTCCGAGCGTTCCCCTCTCTCCTTAGTGGACTCCATTGTTTAGGGGCGCGCTGTCACTCTAACTTGAATGTGTCCTGGGGGTTCTTGATTGGCAATACTCTGTTAGAATAAAGTGCCTTTCCCTGATGAGAAAACAAAGCCTGGAACATCTGAAGCCATTCTGTAGATCTTAAAGAGCATAGGTTGTGTGCCCAGCTTTCCAGCAGGTGCCTGAAAACAGACACTTGGGGACAGGTGTAGTATATAAGTAGGACTCCACTGAATGGAGAAGTCAAGATAACCCTGGGCCAGTGTGTCCACTCGTGTCTACTGGCATGCCCTTAGCAGTTCTCGGAGCTACTTGTTGTCTGAATATCAGAGCACCATTAGCAGGTAGGGTGACCAGCAGTTTCTAGTTTATTTAGGACTGAAGGCTTTTCTCAGATCTATGGTTGTGGTATAGAGAGATAGCTCAGTAGCTGAGAACACTTGTGGTGTAAGTTTAGGGACTTGAGTTCAGGTCCTCAGTGCCTATGTAAAAAGCTAGATGTGGCCATATATGCCTATAACCTTAGTTCTGGGGTGTGGGGACAGGGACAGGGGCCTTCTGGCTGCCAGCCTAGCTTCAGGGTCAGTGAGATTCCTCGTCTCAAGGGACTAAGATGGTGAGCAGCAGAGGATACCGGATGACCTTCTCTAGCCTCCACACACATGCACACAGGTGCCCCCTCCCATGTGTACACACATGTATACACCTATCTTGGTACATACGATAATAAATAAAACAGAGGCACCCCAGGCAAACTGGAGTGGTTATTTGCAGCTGATCTGGTTCCGAAAGAGCTGTGATGAATGGTCCTACAGAGACATTTGTTATCCCCGACTTCCCCCGGGGCTTGTTAATCAGTAGAGAAGAAGCTGAAAAACATGATAGGAAGGGTCTCTTGAGCCAAAGAGGGATCCGAGGGAAATGCCTGGGAACGAACAGATTGACTCTCAGTCTGATCTCTTGTCCACTCAATAACAACCATGACGGTTGATTCCAGGGAGAATGCAATCATCTCATACGGAGGTGGAGCTGGGCTTTTGTAAGGCCCAGAACAGAGACTCACGGGTTTCAGTCCATTGCCTAAGCCCCAAAATGGCTGAATCAACAGCTTGGCAAGACGGTTCCGGGCACAGGGACAGAGTTGTGTGTGTTTGTGTGTGGCAGCTTTAAACGAGACCCGGAGGAGGACAGGAAATGACATAGGTAGCTGCCACAGGTAGGAGAATGCTGTCTGTTTTTAGGGAAACTGGTGTTGCAGGACCCTGGGGGATGGCTGATGCCTTTGCATCTCTTACTGTCTCTTCCTTAGTCTGATTTTTTTTCCTTTGAAAAGATGTATTTTTTTATTTTATTTTTTCCCTTTTTTTTATTAAGAAAATTTTTTTCATTCATTTTACACACCAATCAAAGATCCCCCAGCTTCCCCCTCCTGACCCACCCTCCCCATTCCCACCCACAAGAAGGCAAGGCCTCCCATGGGAGGCACATCCAGTAGAGGCAAGTCCAAGCCCTTCCCCCTGCCTCAAGGCTGCATGAGGTGTCCCATCATAGGTAGTGGGCTCCAAAAGCCCACTCATGCACCAGGGATGGATTCTGATCCTACCGCCAGGGGGCCTCCCAAGCAGATCAAGCTACACCACTGTCTCGCCATGCAGAGGGCCTAGTCCAGTCCCGTGCAGGCTCCACAGCCATCCATCCAACTTTCATGAGTTCCCTCTAGTTTGGTTTGGCCGTCCCTGCGTGTTTCCCCATCCTGATGCCCTTGCTCGTAGAATCCCTCTTCTCTCTCTTTGACTGGACTCCTGGAGCCCTGCCTTTTCTCATCTTAATTTTTTTTTTTTTTGAAAAACACAACCTGCTGTGATCCTAGGCACCGGAACTACATGCCGAGCGATCATTTCATTTTCTCTTCGTGGCTGCCCTTGTCCAGGGTGTGGCTTATTTTGTTGATTCTACCATCATAAGACATCTATGACCTGTTTCTACTGCCCACATGCTGGCTCAGATTCCACCAGGATCGCCTTGGAACCCATCTCCTCCCAGATTCTCTCTTTTACAAGTTCCTGCCTTTGGCATGCCCTTCCTAGAGCAATGCACTGTGCTCACATCTTCCAGGCCTCTACCTTCCAGCCTTCTCTTGTATCACATATGCCTGGGCCAGAGGTCCCAAACCTCTTTGTAAGCACTGCTTTCCTCCTTACTCTTAGTGCTGTTTTTTCAGCAAGGCCCTGTGCTGGGAAGTCTCCACAGTCATGGCTTCCCTGATTCCCCTGCCTGCCGCTGGCCCTGACTCCACTGTGGCTGAGTCTTACCTCTAGGTTTAGTCATTTACTTAGCTGCCTGGTCTCCTCTGGAATGGAGAGTTTAACTCTAGGCACCAGCACAGATACGGGCAGAGCTCTGCTTAGATTCAAAGGGTCACTGGGAGAATAAGATGTCTTTTAGGCCTCCAGTGGCATTTGTGGTGTCTTTAGGTTTCTGGGTTAGAGCTGTGTCCAAGGCAGGCATGGTAAAGATCCATGTCATCAGACTGGCTTGAACTTCTTGTACCCCATGTAAGACGGTGCATTCTCCTTATGAGGCCTGTGGTGTAGCGGCCCTGGGGCTTGTGCATTGAGTGGTGAGGCATGTAAGAAAGCAGAGGTTCTTATCCTGATATAGAGGGCCAGTATGTGGAGTAAGAAGATGCGGCCCTCAGCTCTGGATGGGGTTGGGCTGGGTGCTGGCCGAGGCTCAGGAAACAGCAGACAACTGTCTGCCTCAGGGAAGTAGTGCCCCTAAGCAAAGCCACAAGTATTTTGGCAGAATGATTTTATGAGCTGGGAATATCCTGAAGAAGCTCCAGACTGTTCATGCAGCCAGGAGAAAAACACTAAAAACATAATAGAAATAATCCCTTACTTCAGAAGGGAGCATTCCTTTACTTTTGTAGTGTTTAGGGCTCTGTTGGCCCATTTGCTAGATGGGGTAACTGAGGCTGAGAGCCAGGAGGGTCTGGGTAGAGGAACATAGGTAAATGAGGGTTCTTTCTCTGTCTTTCCCAGGACATAGTGATAAATAATCCTGGTCTCACTGGTGTCCACAAGTGCCATGGGAAACAGATGCTGCTGTAGAGATGCTCTTGGAGATACGAGAATGTGAAGTGGAGGAGGAAGGGAGGAAGATGTCAGAGCAGAGGCCTCAGTGAAGAAGATGCTCTGAGGTCTGCATGGCACCACATATCCTGAAACCCAGGCATTCAGTTCACAGGGACCCAGTTTCCCCACAGCTCTGATTACCCAGGAGAATCTAGATGCATTTCCTCAGCATCTTGTGAGTGCCAGGTATGCCGGTGATGGATTCTGTCTGGCTGTACACCGGAAAGAAAGGAAGGAAAAGGAAGGAAGACAGGGAGGGAGGAAGGGAGGGATAGAGGGGAGGAAGGGAGGAAAGAATGAAGAAAGGGAAGGGAGAGCAGGAAAGAAGGAAGAGAAACAACTGACCCAAAGAAAGAACACTTTTCTCAGTTAAGCAAGAAGTCAAGAGCAGGACTGGTCCCTCCTGCCCCCCGCCCCCATGACATCACTGGTATTCTAGCTTGGTTTCAATCCTCAGGGGCTGTTTTTGTCAGGAGGTGGCAGCTTCTGCTAGAGTCTGTCCACACTGTGGATACAAAAGATGCCATGGAGGAGTGGAGCAAGGAAGCCTCTCAGCACGTTTGAGGTTCTCCCTCAGGGTGCCTAACTTCCAGTTCTTGTGCAGACCCCAATCACACTTCGCCTGCGACCTTGACATAAATCACATCCACTTTATGTTTGTGATGACCACAGCCTGTATTTCCTATCTGCCCGGCTTCTACTCCAGGCTCTTCATCTGACCTGGGTATTCTCATGGCTTTTCTGGCATCGTCCAGCTGTGACCTTTGGTCACTCACTCATCCAGCTTTGAGGCTGTGCCTCGTGAGTTTTGGGGTTCTCTCTGTCCAAGACTAAGGTATGCTCTCTTGGGTCCCCTGGAGCACTGGCTCTGGGCTGTCAGGAAAGGGACTAGGCAGCCCTCGCAGTTGGTGCGCAGAATGTAGAGAATTCAGACATTCTTGCTTGATGGAGCAAACCAGCCACCCAGGGGATAAAGGGCAGATCACAACAGGAGACCATAGAAAACCAGATGTGCCCCAAAGGGCTGGAAAGATGGCTCCTCCTCCTGGGAGAAGCAGGGACAAGGGAGAAGACGTTAATTTAAAACTGAAGACCAGTATGTTTTTGCTTATTGAAAAAGATGAGGACGGCTTTGTCCTTGGAAGGCACTGACAGCTCAGAGTGTGCCAGCTCATCTCTACCAAGAGAGGAGAGCGCTCTAGAATGCCACTTTTCTGTTCTCTGCCTGCAGAGCTCTCATCCCTGCCATGAGGCCCAATCATCTATGCTCTGCCCTTGAAGTAGGCAAAATAAATGTCTATTATTTTTTTGTTTGTTTCCTGGAGCACTTTGGAAAGTAGTATTGGATTATGTTTATTTTTGTCTTAGAGTAGGCTTGCTGGTATGTCCTCTCTAGAGACCTCTTCAGATCCAGTGTGTGCATGTGTGCGCTCTCTCTCTCTCTCTCTCTCTCTCTCTCTCTCTCTCTCTCTCTCTCTCTCTGTGTGTGTGTGTGTGTGTGTGTGTGTGTGTATTGGCATTTTTAGATGGATTCTTGCCATATAGTCCTTACTGGCCTAGAAGGTGCTCTGTAGACCAAACTGGCCTCAGACTTACAGTAATGCTTCTTGAGTTCCGGGATTATAGGCCTGTGCCACCACACCTGGCTCTGAGCTCTGGCATTTCTTCCCTGTGTCTGTGTCCCTGGGGATTCGTGAGGGCCCTAAACAGAGGAGGTAGCAGTAACTGAGCTTTGCCTCATCTCCAGTCTCCAGGACGCTTTCTAGCTAGTATCTGCCCTGACCACATCCAACTGCCCCAGGGCAACAGGACTTATACCCACTGCGGAAGACCTGAGTGGCCAACAGCCTCTGTCCCCAGCAGAACCATCCGTAGATGTCCTTGTGGGGAGGACCATGTGCCCAGTGGGAAGACAAATGATCCCATAAGCTCAGCAATACTTTACCCAGCCCGGTAACCCACCATGCACAGCTCCTGATTGTCCTCTGTGTGACCCCGGTGCGGCATTTAGTGTGTCCTATAGAATAATATTGAGAGAACGAACAAATCAGTGGCAGAACCTTCTGAGATTTGCCTAATTGCGACTCAAATTGTTCCCATATTGGAAATTACATGGCTAAGATGCCTTTTGGGGAACCGAATATTAGGAGCCCAGGAAGGTCAGCCAACAATGAGTTGTTGGAGTTTTTCCTCCATGAACTCTTACCGAGACATTTTTCCTGCAATGAGACATGGATAGGTTGACTCAAAACAGATTTTACAATCACTTTATCCAATTTTGGACGGCTTAATTCGGCAATTCGCATAACCCTCTTTAATCAGCCTCACGTTTGGGGTTGCTGTGGCCTCAGGCTCTTTGATGGTCAGATGTCACTCAGTGTGGCACCCCTGGGTGGGGAGGCCACTGTCAGTCCCTGTGTGGCTTGGGGAGTGCTGGCCCATGCTTGGGACTCTTACAGAATCTTCAGGTATTGTGAAGGCACCAGCAAGGAAGAAGAACTATGCCTTTTGTCCCCAGCATGCAGATGACTTGTAGGCTGAGCAGGGCTAAGCTTGAGTGAAGAAAGGAATCACGTTTGATACTGATGTAGGGTTTTGAGGTCTTATGACTTTGACGGCAAACACAAATAGATTGGCTATGTGCCAAGTTCTGTGTCCCCAGGGAGCAAGGCACTTCCTCCCTTCTCTCTTTATAGCATTTGGGGCTCCAGGGAACAGATTTTATAATTAGAGAAGCAAGACTGGCTGGTAGCCTGTACCTTATGTGCTCTCAAGGACCGAGGAACACATATTTTTCTTTGAGGAAGACTTCTATTAGACACTTGAACTTTTGCATGCCCTTAGCGGTTGATGATCTCAAGGGCTTATAACATATGCCCTGTGAAGGGGTCCAGGAAAAGAATATTCCCATGTGACAGATTGGGCATCCGAAGCCATGGGCACTCTAGTGTTCAGGGGAGTATGGCAGAATGATGCCCTGGCTCCTATGCCCAATTTAGGGGTGCCTTGTATTTTCTTTCTGTTGAGGAATCCGTCTTTCATCCACTTAGATAAAATGCCAAACTAAAATACTGCGAGGCCATATTTAGTCTGAAGTATGAAGCATTGACACCAGGGTGAGTGACATCATCTATGGAATGTCCAAAAGCGTCACCACCAGGCTCAACTGGTGTGTCCTTAGGAACCTTCTCACTTCCTCTCCACATGGTTGCCATTTCCTTCTTTGCTTCAAGGTCTTGTTATCATGGCAAGGCCAAGCAGCACCAGTCACAGAAGTAGGCGTATTTAGGGCCCTGGTAGCAAGAGAGAAGAGCTGTCATTCATGCAACTGGCACTAGTGCAGGGGCTGTGATTGGCGGGTACCAGTCAGGGTGTCTGCTTTCAGGAGGAGGAAAAGCAGGGCTGCCTGGATAGTGGGAGGGGTGTGTGCAGGTATGTAATGTATGTGTGTGAGCGATGTGTGTAATGTGCATAGTGTGAGTTAGGTATGCATTTATGTATAGTGTGTGTCCTGTATATGTTTATGTGGTGTTTCTCTATATTGTGTATTTTGCATGTGCTTTAGTATAATATTTTTATAAGCTATGTGGCATGCACATGATATGAATATATTGCTTGCAATATGTTACATGTATATGGTGTATATTTGTCTGCAATATATGGGTAGTGTGAGGGGAGTGTATTCCTTGTGGTCATGAATACATGCACACACAATGTGAGTATGGTGTGTATATATATGTGTATGGTGTATATGTAGTATATGTTTATGTGTATTTGTGTGTTTGTGGATAGGTGTCTTAATTAGGGTTTTTATTGCTATGAAGAGACACCATGACCACGGCAACTCTTATAAAGGAAAATATTTAATTGGGGTGGCTTACAGTTCAGAGGTTTAGTCCATTGTCATGGTAGGACATGGCAGCGTGCAGGTAGACATGGTGCTGGAGAAAGAGCTGAGAGTCCTACATCTTGATCTACAGGCAACAGGAAGTGAACTGGGTGTGGCTTGAGCATATATGAAACTTCAAAGCCCACCTGCACCATGATACACTTCCTCCAACAAGGCCACACCTACTCCAACAAAGCCACACCTCCTGAGAGTACCACTCCCTATGAGCTTATGGGGGTCATTACATTCAAACTACCACAATGTTGGTGTATTCTGTGTATATGCACAATGTATATAGTGTGTGTGATGTTGATATATGGGGTTTTTCAGGCATGCACTGTATATATGGTGTATGTATTTATCTGTAGCATGAGTGCATATACAGTGCATATGTGTATAGTATGTAGGTGTATGTGTATCATATATTATGTGTTTGTATATTTTATATTTATATGTAGTCCATATGTGTGTTTATGCAGACTGTATATGGAATGTGTTTGTGTATATTATCTATATGATATATAGGGAGTATTTATCGTGTGTGTGTGTGTGTGTGTGTGTGTGTGTGTGTGTGATAGTGGATGACAGTGGCAAGGACAGCTCTTTGGGGTTGTAGTGGCCAAAGAGGCCTGGGGCCTGGGAGTGGGGCTTGTTTACAGGGCTCCTTTGGGAGGTGGATGGCATCTTGGCATCTGCAGAAGGTGAGGGATGTGGTGGCAGGCAAAGAGGACAAAGGGCAGGGGCCTCCTAACACCAAGGGCACATCAGCATCCCTGCTAACACTGAGCTGCGACTGTCCAGACCGAGCCTTCTGGAGGTGTTCCGCTCTCATTTCAGCAGGAGAGCAGGGTCCCTCAGCAAGTCCTTTACCTGCAAACACTGTGCTCCTCCTCGGACAGTGGTCCTACCCGAAACATCTGCTGCAGAGAGGAAGTGAGAGAATGAATGGAGATAGATACGAGCATGAAGCTTGGAGAGTTAGACCTCATGGTGAGGAGAATGGAGTTATTATCATGAAATGATAATGGCGCTGCCCACGTAGGACACATAGCAGCTTCTAAGCATTATATATTTTTCTCTCTGTGCATATGAATAGGGAAGCGAGAAGCTGCTGCCTAATGCAGCCTCTACTACAGGACCATCTGCTGGAAAGAACATGACTTAGCCTCTTCAACATGTGGGCTAAATCTGAATCTCCCAAGCAGAACCTGTCTGCCGGGTCAATTGACACTTCCCTACAACAGCCTGACATGAACTTCTGTATTTATCCTCTGCTCAACCTCAAGATGTTTCAAGTACCCTTGGGAAGAAATTATTTATTTATTTATTAATTATTTAGCTAAAATCCAGCACCCAGTCTATGGAAAGAATCAAGTTATCTACACTCCTTTACAGTCCAAACTTCCTTTCCGTTTGCCCCTTTGATTAAATATTAAATTATATTAGTGTTTTTCTCCCCCAAATGAAATTCATAGAGTTTATTTTGGAAATGAATTCTGTTTAGATCAAAGTTAACTTGGCAACAACAACAACAACAACAAAACAACAACAACAACAAATCCTATGAAATGGCTTTTTGATATCTGCTTTTTGCCCAGAAAAGCTGGCTGGCTTTGCTCTACTTTAGAGCTGGCCAAAGAGTCACCCTGTAGCAGAGTCCTCTGTGTGGTCACTGAGGTGGCCCTGGGAACTGCTGCCCTGTCATTTGCCTGAGTCTTGTTGGCCTGGCAGCACTGTGCTAAATTACATCAGCACTTACTCCGCCTTTCTCTTTAAGTAGGGTTTGTCTGTGCGGCATGGGAAGAAGGGAGCCTAGGGAAGGGTCTGTAAGCAAAGGAGAGCAGACGGATGGGTTCAAGAACAACTGGACGTTGGCTGGCTGGTACAGATGCACAAGCAGGACTATGGGGAGATAACAATGATGCTGGCTAGACCCTAGAAGGCCTTGCACCATGGGCTAGGAAATCGAGACTTCCTCCTCTAGGTACCCAGGCATAATGGAATACTGAGATGAAGGTGGAAGGCTCTTGGCTGAGCACCAAACACTGTACCTTCTTATCTCGGGTAACTGGGATTATGAATTATATGAATACCCTAAAGGTTTGACCAGGCATCTCTGTCCCAGTGCACTCCCAAGTCCTGGCGACTTCCCAATTCTCCTCTCTTTTCTGTACTCAAAACATGTGCAGCTGCATCCCCAGCACCCTCTCACGGCAGTCCCACAGGCTCACCTCACACGTCTCAGAGAATTTCATTCTTTCTCGAACCTGCTCTATCTTCTTCGTCTTAGCTTCTTTTATTTGTTTTTATTACATGTGGAGTGTGTGCATACCACGGCACGTGCAGGAAGTGCAGAGGAGAACTTGTGGGAGTCAGTTCCTGCTCTTCACCATATGGGTCCCAGGGATTGAACTCAGGTCATCAGGCTTGGCGGCAAGTGCCTTCGCCCACTGAGCCATCTCACAGATCCTAGTCTTAGTTCAATAAACGATCCCTCCAGTTATCTAGCTATTCCATCTAGAAGCTGAGGCATCGTCCTCATTGTTCCCCCTTGCTCGCCCACATGTGCACTCCCCATCAATTCTATCAATTCTACCTGGAAATGTTCTCCAGACTTGTCCCCTTTCCCCCATGGTCTCTTAGCCCAGCGAACTGTCTCTTGAACTTCTGTGCCTTTTCTCATCTCCCTCTCCATGGTTTCAATTTTCCAGACCTATCCCAAACTGGAGGAAACTGGATTGGTGTAGCTTCCTTGTGCAGACCCTCCACCTTGCCACCCCTGGTGGTTTTTCCTTTGCAATGGGATCAGACATACACTGCTATGTATGGCCTCCAGCAGCTACGCTGGGCCTCTTTTCTGCTACATCCCCAGCATCTCTTCTCTTTGCAGCCAATATTTTGCAAAGCCCAATGGCTTCCTTCTGGGACACTGGGTTCCTTCTGTCTTCAAGGCTTTTCTCCAGACAGCCCTCTCTCTCCTGGTCCAACTCTCTTCACAGCACAGGCAGGCTACATAGCATTTCTGCAGAGCAGTTTATCCTCTTACAAAGGTCTTCAATTCCTATTCCATGTTTTATAATTCTTCCATGTCTTTGTTGGATGCCTGCCTGGCCCACCAGACTGTGTGCTCCCTGAAGGTGAGGGTTTGCTTGCCTTGTCCTCCAATATGCACTCAGAGCTTGGATTAGTGCCCTGCACAAAGGTGCTCTTGACTAAATACCAAATGATTCAGTGAATGAGTGATGTTCTGATATTGTTCTGTGTTCAGGTTCTCTTCAATAATCTCCCAGAATCTTGTGGGCAGGGGAAAGGGCTAGCTGAGAGTTGAGGGAGGTTGGTAGCTTCAGGAATAATGACCACAAATCAATTGTCCTTGTTCAATAAAAATGGGCTGGGTCTCTAGTCCATACAAGTCTCTGGAGCCCCCTCTTGAATCCTGTGATGAGAACAACGTGCAGAGACACCTGCCACAGTTCCCCCTCACCCACAGCCCAGCCACTGAGTTACTTAATGCCTCAAAGGCTTGGGGGCTGAGGATTTGCTTCCCATGCTTAGAAAGAAGCAGTCTATCCAGGGCTCACCTGCTCTCAAACAGCAGCTCCCACCTTCTGATTAGGAAAGGCAGGCCGCAGGAGGCTGATCTGAGCCTTTAGGGGTTCTGGCCCATCAACCATGTTGTTGTTTTCTCTTATAACTTGAGATTCTGTCAGATCTGTGAAAACAAGGAAAAAACAGTGGCAGTAATAATGTGGACTCTAAACCACTCCCATCTGTTTCAACAGACTTGACTCCACTTCATCGTTGCCAGCAAATATCCCTAGATTGCCCCATATGTCACACATGTGCTCCTAAGCAGCGGCTACCATGTACCTTTCCTCCTTCTAGGAATCCTGCCCCTCTTGTGAGTTCCCCATGCCCCAGGGTCTTGTCCTGTCCCCTAAGCATGGCTTCTGAATCTGCTGCCTGCTTTGTGGTGCCCCAGAGCCTCCTATTTGTCACCCCCACAGCCAGGCCCCTCCCATCAGGACTGTGGTCCTCGCTAGCCATCGTGATGTGCAGGATCTCTCACAGCCCCAAACTGAAGGCTGATCTGTGTCCCTTTTAGTTTACCAGCTTGTCTCCAAGAAGATAAGGTGATAGTTGTGAATCCACAGGGGACAGATTTGGGGGTCAGCCCAGAGCATATTGAGGATCCCCTTTTTGCTGAAGCACAGAAACCTTATATCATGATCTCGATTGTTGAGTCTTGCCTCAGGAAGAATTCTTTCCCTGAAGGCTGTTCGGTTATGAGTTAGATTTCTGGGAAATTTGCCCTGAGCATGTCTGAATCTGACACAGGTCTAAGCAGCGACCCCTGCTATTGATCACTGTGTTCCAGGAAGGGCTGAGCTTAGGGGTCCTGGGCACTAAAGATGATATCCATGCTATGGGCTGACAAATTGACCCTGACCACTGCTGTCTAGGGGAAGATGCTGTGGGAATGAGGCAAACTTCAGTTCCTGGGTAAAGCTCCCTGTGCTTGGCTTGCACTGCTGGAATCGTGTTCAGGAATGGGATTCCATGTTCTTTGTTTCTTCCCTTTGCAAATTTGTGTTTTTCATTTTAGCATGCCTGGTCATCTGATGGTCTACCTTTCTAATTTCTCACCTGGCATGCAACATGCAGGAATATTCCAAAGCACAGGTTGGAATGCCCCCCCTGGGAATACGGACGGATTCCAAGAAGACGTCATGGATTTTTGTCTTAAGTAGATTACGGCTTGAGAGTCCTCCAAGTTGTCTCTGGAACTTGAGCTATAAACATCTCTGAACAAGACACATACAACTCAGCGTCTGTAGGAGAGCCCAAGACTGGAGTCATGACTGGCTGGCAGTTTGGAGCTCGTGGGAGTTTTGAGATCTGGCTCTGCTGAGCCAAGCAGGGCTGGGGTTCTGTAGCTGGTTTGATGGGCAGATGGTTTGGCAATTGACAAGGTGTGGCAATTCTGCCTGAGAGTGAATCACCTGCTGCAAGTTGGCGCTGGGTCCTTGAGGCCCTTCCATGAGCTGGAAGCACCTTTGCTTGGCTCACGTTCCTTGGCAAAGCTGATGCATATGGAATGTTCCCTTCAGAGCTAAGGCTGTTATCTTGTTAGGGAAAGGCCAAGGGCTTTCTCTGGGTTTCTAGCCCATGCAGCAGAGTTCTCCAAGGCATCATTCCCATGCTGCTGAAATCATGCTGGGCTGGGGCTAATAATTCAATTCATCATGCATGATGCGCTTTCCTTGGTGCCAGACACTGAGCAAGATGATGAAGAGGCATAAGCAGTTAGGACAACATTCCTACTCCTGGGACCACCTTGGTCAGAACAAGGTGGTGGTACAGAAAAGCTGTTCTGGCAGGATATGAGCCACTCGGGGGGTCAAATTTCCAACAATAAATACTTCAATGAAGGTATTAGATCCACCTGTACAAATGTACAAACACATCCCTCCCCAGTGTTTTACCTATCACTACATGGGATCCCATAAGTCAGAACCTTAGTATGACAAGTTCATACCAGGGAATAGAAGGAGCGGGAAGGTTAGAAGAACATCTGCTCTGCTGGAGATCCTTTGTTTTATCCTGGGCAAGGCAGAAACTTCTCAAGGAGACAGTGGCATTGAGGAGAGGTGAAGTGCAATCCTAATTATTCTTATTAAATAAAAACCTGGAATCAGATATTAGGGCAAAATCTGAAAGATCAGAACAGCAGAGCAGCAGCCACTAGAGACTTCTTACCTCTACGAATCCTCAGACTGAATGGGCAGCCGAGATCCTGTCTTTACCTCCCGATTGCGCTGGTATTAAAGGTATGAGCCTCCTAAGTGCTGGGATTAAAGGTGTGGGCCACCACCACCAGGCCTCTGTGGTTAACTAGTGGCCAGTTCTACCCTCTGATCTGCAGGCAAGCTTTATTTGTCAGAACACAAACGAAATATCATACAACAGAGAGGCTAAATGAGAGCCACTGGATGTCAGGATGCAGATGCTGAGGAAGGGAAAAGGACAAGAAGATTGAAAATTTCTACTCGAGATGACTGGGTAGAAAGTGGGAAGAGGAGACAGCTCATGGTCTGGTGGGATGGGGAAGACATGATGAGACAAGGGACACGGAGACCACAGAAGAGAAGGTAGGTGAAGGACTCTTATGTCTCTAGATTAGCTGTGCTGGCTTGGACAGTGATGGCTCCACAGCATGGTCAATGATCTTCACAATTAATCTGGCCTATGGTTTCATCTCTTTTGTTCACCTTGCCTGTGGATGTAACCTAAGCATTTCAACTACTCTGGTGTCAGGAAATGGACTTGCATATGACTATAGGCTATGTCCACATTTTCTCCAGGAGTGGAAAGGAACCATAGGCTCTTAGTGAAAATAAGGATTATCAGTAAAACTTTTCTAATTTCCCATACTTGGTTTCCCTGAGATCTGTTGATTGGCATTGTCTGAGGTATGGATTGGGATCACTTACAAAGTGATTCCGAGTTGATTTTAGTGCATATTCTGTCTGGGGACTACCAGCTTGAGCATGCTTCCCTTTTACAACTGAAAAAAATGGGAGCCGTAGGAGAGAAAGGATCTTGGCCCAGGCCCTCTGCTGGTGTGGTTTGGCTCAGCATTCCAGGAGTGAGGCTATCATCTTAGGACTTTCCTACTAGACTCACACACCAGACATTTTGCAGTCCTCCATCATACCATTGTATTTCTTCTCAGGACTGTGTGTCCCCCATCACAGGTGACTGTGACTGAATCAGCTCTTCTTAATGGCCTCTGGAGGATGTTGGAGTCTCACTGGCATGTGGATGGCCACTCTTGCAACGCTCCAAACCTTCGCATTCTTCTCAGAGAATATCACAGAGACAACCTTTCTTGCTTTGGCACCAATAAGCCAGAGAGACAGCACTGTCTTGCTGGGCCTGTTCTTTCCTCCTCTGGCTCTAGTATGATCTGATTCTACAAAGCTGGAACCGCCAGTGCCCAGGTAGGATTTGCCAGTGCTGGAGGGGAAGAGCTGCTGGGATAGTGCTGTTAAATCATAGGTGATGCTCAGGAGGTCTTGAACATGGTTCATATTTGGTGAATTCTCTCAAAGGAATTTTCTACCTGGAATCTGTACCCCTGGACCTTCTCTGATCCCCCAAAGTAGCCTCTGGCTCAAGTTCTTTTAGTCAGTTATATAATGTGAGAGGTCCCTCAGGGAGGACCAATCAGTGATGTCTGCATGTCATGCCCATATCTTTAACTTTCCTTATAGGAAAGGGAGAAGTTAGTATAATACAGTCTCATGCCACATAGCATTTAAATCAACAGACCACATATACCAAAGTGGTTTAATAATTAGTTATTTAATACCAAATAGTCAGCCCTGGAAACATATACATACAAGTAACATTATACATACTGGGCAGGTATTTATACATTTAGGAATATATACTTACATATATATATATATATATATATATATGTGTGTGTGTGTGTGTGTGTGTGTGTGTGTGTGTGTGTGTGAGAGAGAGAGAGAGAGAGAGAGAGAGAGAGAGAGAGAGAGAGAGAGAGAGAGAACGAACACAAATAAGAAAAAAGAGGCCGTGATTTTGAAAGGGAGCAAGGGGGATGGTACATGGGAATGGTTTTAGGGAAGAAAGGAAAATGTGGGGGATGTACTTATATTATACTCTCAGAAAATTAAAAAAATATAACAATCAAAAATCTTACATTACCCAGTGATGCCATAGCTGTCTTAATTTCTGTCAGGACACACATGCTGTTTACACAATGATGAAATTGCCTAGGGCTTCATTTTCTAGCATCTCATCCCACATCAAAGAACTCAAGTATCCTATAAGTGACATGATTCTATGGATTAAATACCCAGATTAAATACCATTGAGCACATGGTCATTTTTGAATGGGCAAGGAATACGAATCTATGAGGAGGAAAACAGCTCTGGATACAGGGGGTCCTGTGCAGTGGGAGAGGGTATGTCAGCCAGCATGACTCCCAGATGTTTCTCTTGTAGGGATGTGTAAGTTTGCCCTGGCGGAGGGCCACACCTGTAGACTCCCTTGCTTGGTGTGGACAGTGGAGGCCCATACCAGGACCTCAACCTTGTTACAGCACCTGGAGGGGTAGAAATGCAGTATATACACTTCTTAAATCTTTGGAGAGCTTAACCCTGGCACGACTCTGTGACGTGGAAGACTCCATCATGCATTTTATCTGGGGAATGGAGAAGAAATTTGGGAGGCTCTTACACGGAAGGTTCCAAGTGGTAAAACTTGTCTTTCATCAAGTGAGAGATAAGAACCAGTGAAATTCAAAAAGGTGGCAAGCCAAGGTATGAAGATTGGGCACAGAAAATGGAAGCTTTCCTCAGACATGCAGGGGAGAGCCAAAGAGCTGCTTAGAAATGTCTGCATTGCATATTTGTGGACGGTGTCTGAGCATAGGGAAAAAGCATTTACAAACTTCTACCACAGATGATGGTACAGTTTGGGATTGGGATATTTCTCAGAGGTTTGGTCCCAAGCTGATGCTGCTACTTGAGAGATGATTGGATCATGAGGACACAGACCTCATCAGTGGACGATTAGGAGGTGGTACCTGAAGGCTCGTCTAGGAGAGAGATTTTTTTCTTGGACTAGCTCTCTCCTCATTCTCTGCTCCCTGGACCCCTTGAGGTGAGAAGTTCTCTGGTGCCTCATACTTTTTTTGCCAGGATATTCTGTCCCAACACAAGTGCACAGTGACATGGCCAACGTAAACATGGAAGGCCTGAACTCTCTGAAACTTTGAACTAAAATAAGCCATTCTCTCCCTAACTTGTTTGAGTCAGACATTTCTGTTTCAACAACAGAAAGCTGGGTTCTACATACAGTTTGAACAGACCTGTGCACATATGAAAAAACTCGGTCTCAAATTTTATAGAGCAGATGCCTTTATGAGCATTTAGTTACATACTGCCTTTGGAAATTAGTCAGAATTTAAGATGGAATTTCACTGTTGTCTTCAGAATTGGCCACAGCCAATCAGTTGACAACATGAATCAAATTAGAAGCTTTATAGAGACAGAGTGGAACCATTCGGAGAAGTAATGGGAAAGTGATGATTAAGACAGAACATTTAAAAATGTTGACGTATAACATGCACATAAAAATATGCACACCATGAGTGTATGGCATAATGAATTTTTGCGAATGGAATACTTCTGTTGAACACTCAGATGAATAGGAATAGCATTTAAAAGCCCTTCACCGCAAGTTTGAGTTCCTGAAACTTAACTACTGCTCAAAAGAAGCCAGTATCTGGCTTTCAATATCAATGTTTTTGGTGCCAGTTTTTGAACTTACAGAATCAGGCTGCATGTGCTTTTCCAATGACTGCCTCTGCTTTTGTTGTTGTTGTTGCATTTGCTTGTGACATTTCTTGTGTGTATTTCTGCGGGGATCAGTTTAGAGCCTTTCTGTGTTTATGCTACAATATATTCATCCCACTATTGGTGGACCTTTGAGCGGTGTATTAGTCAGGGTTCCCTAGAGGAACGGAGCTGATAGATTGAATATAGTTTACAAGGGGGATTTATTTACATTGGCTTTCATGATATTGGCTGGGTAGTCCAGCTATCTGCATGCTGAAGAGGCTGAGGACTAGGTAGCTGCTTGGTGAGGCTGGATACCTCAGTTGTTCCAATCTGGTGCAGAAGTCCTGAAAGGTTCCTGAAGAGCTGCTGGTCTTCAGTGTACATTTGAAAGCTGAAGAAGCTGGACTCTAATGTCAGTAAAGTATGAAGAGCTGCGGCATTGGTAGCAACAGGATAGATGCTTTCACTAGGAAGGAGAGAAGGTGTAGACAGGTAAAAAGCAGAACTTCCCCCTAAGACCTCTTTATTTCTCGAAGGCCATAGAAAGGTGCTACCTACATTATGGGAGGTTCTTCCCCATCAATTAATGTATCCAGCAAATACACTCACAGACTTGCCTAGAACTGTGTGTCTCAGTTGATTCCAGATGCAATCAGGTTGATAACTAAGATTAACCATCACAGACTGTTGACTGTTTTCTGGCTCCCGTGAAAGGGCAAAACTTTCAAGTATAGTCATTGCTGTCCTTTCTCTCTCTTAGGTTTTCTGATCTGAAAGCATTCATAGATAGACATGATCAAGCCTACTGCACTTTATGGGCTCTTGAAAGGATCCCCCAAGGTTGCTTTAGGGTCCATATCACCATTGTCTGTGAACCAACAGCTACCTGTCCCTTATTATAATCTATATGAGAACTTGCCAGAATATAAGCTGACTGCTATTGAGCACACTCTAGCAGAGGCAACATTTAATCTTTTCATGGTAAGGGTTTCTCAATGAAGGAAGTGTTGTATTTATTTAACTTCTTGTTCAGGATTCTTATTATAAACCAATACAAGCCCTTCATGGTCTGGTTACTTTGAGTAGCATTGAGAGAGATCATTTAAACTTTAAAAATTTCCCAATAAATGGTGATGATAGGGCCAAGTATCCTCCACTCCCGTGGGACGCACCACTGTGCAGTTTGCATATTGCATTGATTCTCAATTTCCTTTAGGGATTTATTTATTGCAGTTTTGTTGAGGAGAGAGATGGACTTGACCAGGAGGCACCAATTTCCTGGAGGACCAGGGAAGCAGCAAGTCCCATAGGGAATGTGTCTCAGGCAAGGCAACAAACATCTCCTTTGGTAGAGATGATATCCTGTCACTTACTCAGCTAGTAGGATTTAATCAGAATGTCAATTCGTGGTTGAACAATGGTCACCACGTTCCTCAGCTGTTGCATTCTCTGCTTCCTTCTCTTTGTCCATCCTCTACATAACTGTGTTGTGCCTTCCACTCATGATACCCCCATCTCCATGATGCTCCCCATGGCTCAGGCTTTATTGCAAACACGGCTTTCCTTTTTCAAATCATATATTGAGATGAAATTCACACATACAAAGTGAATGATTGTAAAGCAGATGATTCTGAGGCATTTAGTGACTTTGTGGTCTGCAGCTGTCACTTCTGTCTGGTTATAAAACATGTCTACCACTCTAAAGGGGTGGTTCTCACCCCACAAGCCATGACCCTTTTGGGGGGGGTCACATATTGGATATCTTATATATCAGATTTTTACATTATGACTCATAACAGTAGGAAAATTACAGTTATGAAGTAGCAATGAAAATAATTTTATGGTTGGGGGCCACCACAGCTTGAGGAACTGTATTAAAGGGTCACAGCATTAGGAAGATTGAGAACCACTGCTCTAAAGTAAATCGCCCTCTTCACCATTAAGGGTTCAATTATATTTCCTTTTAAATTCATTTACTGAGGTCCTAGCCCTTAGAGCCTCAAAATATGAACATTTTTGGAAATAGGGTCTTGGCAGACATATCTAGTAAAGATGAGTCCTTAGGCAGACCCTAAATCAACATGACTGATGTCTGTATAAAAATGAGAAACTTGCATGCAAAGCCATGCATATAAGGGAGGGATGGGAGGATGAAGACAGAGTTGGGGTGATACAGGAGAATGCTAATTATAGACAGCAAACACCAGAATCCCAGGAAGACGTGTTGAACAGATTTCCCTTCTTAGCTTCAGAAGGACACATCTTTCCAGGACCCTTACCTTACCCTCCCAGCCTCCAGAATAAGATGATGAACTCCTGTTGGTTAAGCAACCTAGTTTCTATTAATTGATTATGTTAGTGCTGAGAAACCAAGATTCCTTTTAAGGAAGTTACCCCCTAAGACTTCCGCCCCACAATAGTTAATTTTATTCATGAACTTGACTAGGGCTGTGGTACGTGGTTCATGGTCAAACGCCAGTGTAGATGCTGCTGTGAAGGGGTTTTGTTGAGCTCTAATGAACCTTTACATTGGTAGGTAGAGCAAATGATTGGGCCTCATCCAATAAATTTGAGTTGAAGACCTTAACAGACAAAGGCTGCAGGTTCAGACTTGCCTGCACTCACCATCATGAGAGCTACTAAAAAATTAATTGTTGTGGTTGGAATTAGTTGTATAGGCATATAATCCCAACTTCTCCAGAGGCTAAACAGAAGGATTTCAAGTTCAAGGCCAGCCTGGCTATAGAGTGAATTCAAGGCTAACCTGGCAACTTGGTGAATACCTGCTTAAGGATGTAGTTTTGTGGCAGAGTGCTTACCTAGCATGCTTAAGGGCCTAGGTTCAATCCCTAGCACTCTGTGTGTGTGTGTGTGTGTGTGTGTGTGTGTGTGTGTGTGTGTCTGTGTGTCTGTGTGTGTGTCTATGTGTATATGTATACATTCTTTATAAAACATGGACTAATATGCCCAAATCCCTCCAGTTCTTTGAAAACAGCAATCCAGCAATCCAGCAATTTGTATTTTGTCTCTACAGATTTGCTCCGGATATTTTACATAAAAGGAATTTTAATATGTGACCCTTTGTGCCTGGCCTTTTTCACATAGCATATTTTCTCCTATATCCATCCACATTATACCATGTATCAGTGCTATTGCTTTTCTATGGATGAGCAATACTCCATTGTATGTCCATGTATACACACACACACACACACACACACACACACACACACACACATATACTTAACATGTGTGTATGTATGTTCACTATTGTTTAACATTCTGGCTGTTTCCATATCTTGGCTATGCGAGTAGTAGCTATGACCATGTATCTCCACACACTTGTTTGAGTTTCCATGGTCAGTTCTTTTGGATTGATACCAAGAAGTGGAATTGTAAAACAATTTATTTATTTGTTCATTTATGGAGAGACTTGGTCTTACTATAGCCTAGGCTGGTCTGGAACTTGTATGTGGCTCATGGTGCCCTCAAATCCATGGCAATTCTCTTGTTTCAGCCACCCTAGAGCTAGGATTACAGGCCTGAGCTACTCTGCCTGACTCACACAGTAATTCTAGTTAACTTTCTGTGGAACCTGCCAAACTGTCTTCCATAACAGATGAACCATTTTATAGTTCCATCAGCAGGATATGGGGCTCCAATTTCCCTACATCCTCAACATGTTGTTTTCTACTTTTTAATTATAGCCATCCTAGTGGTTGGGAAGTGGTTCCTCACTATGGTTTTGATTTGTATTTCTCTAATGACTAATAATGTTGAACATCTTTTCATGTGCTTTTGGGTGTTTTTTTTTTTTCTTTGAGTTTTAGAGAAATGTCTATACAAGTCCTTTGACCATTCTTATTTGAATTGTTTGCCTTTTTGACCCTTCTCAGACACATGATTTATGAATATTTTCACTAAGTTTGTAGGTTGACCTTTTATTTTCTAGGTAATATCCTTGAAAGTATGAAGAAGTTAATTTTATTTATTTTTTCCTTTTGTTGCTCATACATGAGAATATCTAAATGTCTATGGCCAAACCCAAGGTTATGAAGATTTACCATGTATTTTTAAAGGTTTTATAGATTTAGCTATTTTATTACAAGTTTTTATTTTTATTTTTTTATTTGTGTGTATGTGTGTTGTATGTATCTCTCTGTGTGTCTGCCATGTGTGTGCACGTGCTGGTGGAGGCCAGAAATAATCACCAGATCCTTCAGGAGCTGGCATTACAGGCACTTCTGAGCTATGTGATATGGGTGCTAGGAACCAAACTCAGGTCCTCTGCAAGAACAGCAAGCAGCTAATCTGTCTTTCCAGCCCATTTTCACAAATCTGGAAATGGTGCAGTGTGAGTCTTCCAAATTTACCCCCCCTCCCCCATTAAAGATATCTCTGGTTGTTTATAGCTTCTTAGAATTCTGCCTGAATTTGAGGACTTACTTTATGTTTTGTTTTGTTTTTCGAGACAGGGTTTCTCTGTGCAGCTTTGTGCCTTTCCTGGAACAAACTTGGTAGCCCAGGCTGGCCTTGAACTCACAGAGATCCACCTGCCTCTGCCTCCCGAGTGCTGGGATTAAAGGTGTGCACCACCACCACCCAGCGAGGATTTACTTTTAAAAACTTTAAAGTATAATTTTATTTTGTAGTTGTTATATAAGTTATATGAATATGTGTGTGTGCATGCGCGCACGCACGCGCACACGTATTTGCATGTGTAGAGGCTGGATGTCCACTTCAGATGCCTTCCTCTATTGCTCTTTACCCTAATTTTGGAAACAGGATTTTTCACTGAACCTGGAGCTTACAGATAGGGTTTCTTACTGAACCTGGAGCTTGTCATTTTGCTAGACTGGCTGACCAGTGAGATCCTGGGATCTACTTGTCTTTGCCAGTAGGTTACAGATGTGCATTGTCATGTCTGGCTTTTATGTGGATGCTCGGATCCCAACTTAGGTCTCATGCTTGCACAGCGAGCATGTTACCTACTGAGCTGTCTCTATAGGACTGGCTTCTGTCATTAAGCCAAAAGGCCTGTTAAGAGTTCTTATTGGCACTGCATTGAATCTGTAGATTGCTCTGGATAGTATCAGCATCTGAGCAATATCAGACCATCCTATCCACATATGTGGGATCTATTTTGGTCTTTCCATTTCAGTTTCTTTCAGCAATGTTCTGTGATTTTTTTTTTTTTTTTTTGTGTGTGTGTGTGTGAAAATTTTACCAAGTTTGTTCCTGGGTATTTTGTTCTTTTGGATAGGGCTGAAAATTACTGTCTTAAGTTACTTTTCAGATACCATTGCTGGTGTGTAAAAGCATAAAGGAATTTTATATGTTGATTGTGTACTCTACAACTGTTCAATTTGCTTATTTGCTGTAGTGGTTTTTTGTGAAATGATTGATATTTTTCCTCTATTACTTAAGATTGGATTATCTACAAATAAGGATGATTTTTCTTCTCTCATTTCAAATCAGATGCCTTTCGTTTCTTTCCTTGCCCAGTCACTCTAGACACAGAGAGATTCAGTACAGTGCTAATGAGTAGTAATATCCTTGTCTGTTCTTGATTGAAAGTTTACAGCTTGTCATTCACTGTTGAGTATGACAGTAACACGAATACTCTGGAATCTTGAGGCTCTCCTCTCCCTCCATTACTTGACTCCTTGACTCCTTGGTGCTTTTTCTTTTTTTTTTTTTTTCATGAAATGGTGTTGGATTTTGTCAAGTGCCTTTTGTGCATCTATTGAGGTGACAATGTGGTCTTGATTCTTTGCTTTATTAATATAGTACATTGCATTTACTGATTTTCTCAATTCTTTGCTGTAAATTGCATTTACTAATCAAGTACAGGCCTTTCAGTGTTCTATTGTGCTTGATTTTCTAGTGTTTCGTTGAGTGGTTTTGCTTCTACATTTATAAGAGATATTTGCTTGTGGGTTTCTTTTCTTGTAATCTCTCTCTCGCGTTCATGTGAAGAAAATGAAGGCCTCATAGAATGACTTAGGCAGCATTTTCTCCTCCTTTTTTTTTTTTTTAAAGTAGCATTTATGTTAATTCTACTTTAAATGTTTGGTAAAATTCACCAGTGAAGTCTTATGGGTAGGGAATTCTTTTTTATTCATGATTTTAATTCTATTTGTTTTAGGCCCATTGAGGTTTTAATTTTTGTCTTGAGTCAGTATTTGTAATTTGCATGTTTCTAGGAATCTCTCCTTTTTATTTAAGGCATTTAATTTGTTAGCACATGGTACACTGACAACCTTTTGTAGTATGTTAACATTGGTAGCTATGTTCTCACTTCCACTTCCCATTTTATCTTTTAAACTCAGCCTGTTTAGAAGCCTGTCAATTTTATTACCATGTTCCAAGAGCCAACTTTTGCTTCTGCCGATTCTTGCTATTGTGTTATGTCCTCTCTGTTCTCATCTTTGGTGCTTCCTCCCTTCTGACAGCTTTGAGTTTAATTTGCTCTTCTTTTCTTGGTTCCTTGATGTCTCAGATTAGGCTACTAATATAAAAATATATTCTAAGTACTGTGTATTTAATATGTATTTTAAATAGGTGTTAGATGCTGTAAGTCTCCTCTAAGTACAACTTTCACTGTATTCCAGCCTCTTTGATCTGTGTTCTACCTTTCCTTGTATTAATCTCTGAGTGTTTTATAATTTCTCCTGTGATCTCCTCTCTGGCCCATTCATTGTTGAAGAGTGTATTGTTTAACTTTGATAAATCCAGGCATTTCCATTTTTCCTCCTCATATTGACTTATCACTTCATTCTGATATGATGAGGAATAGTAAGGAATTTGTATAAGTTCATTCTTTTAAGTTCATTGAGACTGATTTTGTCACCCAAATGTGATTTGTCTTGGAGACTGTCTGATGAGAATTTGAGAAGAATATACACCCAGTCTGTAACTTTGACTAAAGTGTTCTTTGTCACTTTGTAACCTTGGTGGGTGGTGTTAACAAAGCCATTTTTCTATTGTTCTTTTGTTTAGATGTTCTCTTCATTACTAAAAAATGAATTCTCCACATATTATTGAAAGCTATCCATTTCTCTCATCAAAACTGTCAATATTTATTTCACATATTTTAGAGCTCTGGTGTTTGGTCCACGTATGTTTATTGATTATTAATTCTTTGATAAATTGGTACTGTTAGCAATATGTAATGTCCACCTTTGCTGGTCTCAGTTGACGTTTTCACTAATTTATGCTTCTGTTACCTTTAGAATGTAAGTGACTGTAGAGATTATCTTTCTTTTTTTTCAGAGTCCTCCATTGGACCCTGTTCATAGGAGACATCTGGAAGTATTGGGAGGTGAAATGGGCACTAATGAATATTTGCTTTGCTTTGTTACCATATTTGCCTGGGCACAAGTTACTTTCAGGGACATGGTACTTCATGAAGGAATCCTTTGCTCTTGCTTCCTATGATGCTGCAGGTGCTATAAAGCGATTTTTGTCCTTGGTCTCTTCTGTTTTTCACCAAAGAGTATTTTTTTTTTCCAGAAAAACTTTGACTAAGATGATGGGGGGCTGGGCTCTGGCTGGGTCTGAGGCCTTCCTCTTCCAGAGCAATCCCAGCAGCCATCACGCTGGTGTTGTCTCTTTGCCAGTAAGTGTGTTTAATGAACAAAGAGCATAATGACGTTAATTAGGTCTTTAGTGTAAATAATGAACAAAATTACAGAGCAAGCCCCTTTGTCACTCTCGTGGAATTTAGGGTTGTTTGGAAAAGTCAACACTCACTCTTAGCCACCCCTGTCCTCCCTTCTTAGTCAACATAGCATCCCCATTAATCAATGTGGTTGACTTCTACTGCCAAGGTGGAAAATCTGAGCTGCTCTTTTCCACCTTGGAGTGACGATGGCTCACCCTTCCCCACCTCGGCACTCCATCTGACGGTTAGTTTCAGACTGAATGCTGAACTCCTCAGGGTCCTTTAGAACAGTGGGCAGAAGTGACTACGGGGTTAGCAATGTCAAGGATATGTTCTGTGCAGTGGGGGAAAAACAAGAAACAGATACACACACACACACACACACACACACACACACACACACACACGGAAACCCTTCACTGTCTCAATTGTGAGAGTTACCATATATTACATACACACACGCATGCACACACTCACACATGTAATATTCTGATTTCATAGCTCAATCATACCACGTACTGAATATCTAAGTATTCCAGATATTATGCTGATCCCAGAATTCCTAAAGGCTAGGAGAAGTCACAGAAGATCAAGCCAAACTTTTCTTAGCAAAACTAAGGAGTATACAAGCAAGAAACTAATAGTCCAGTAAGGTTTACCATGAATGGTGAGCCCTGCTCTGCCAGTGGCTATAACATAGCCTTTGGGCGCTTGAACAGCGGTGGCAGAGTAGGTTTCTGTGTGAATTGGGGTTGAAGTTATTCTTTGTGTTGCCAGGTCTTCTCTGGGCTCTAGTGGCTAAGAACACAGTTTCTGTGGTTTGTAAAATTCTCTTCTGCCCAAAGTAGTTCTCATCCCTCTTATCAATGTCTTATTTTCTATTCCTGCATGTCTCATTTCAAAGGATGCTAAGTGAGCCTGACCCTTAATCTCCCAGCTCATGGCATAGAGATATCGGGAAAGGTACACACTTTGTCTTTGATCAGCTTTATTTCAGCTTTCCATCTCAGTTTGTAAGAAAGGCTTCTTTTAGTGAGGGCCTATGTCTGTTGGTGGGCATCTCAGGCATCGGGTAGCGATGAATATGCCTCTCTTCCTTGAGTGAACCCTTCATTGTCTCCATTGAGAGAGTTACCATTTCACTGACCCCAGCCATGGCGGCTTTTCTTACAGAGGTCTCTGTGTCTCCTCTGCCCATATGTCTCAAGTCTGGCTACATGAGTGGAGCTGGCTTAGCTCTGTTCTCTGACATGGCCTGTCCCCACTGAAGCTGTGCCTTGGAAGGGCTGGAGTTTGCCCCACAGAGGGGCAGTCCATACCCAGTCTACTCAGAAGAAGCTGGCAGACCAAGGCTCTTCTGGGCCCCACTATGTGCTGCAGCCTGGCGGTCATCATGATCTCCCAGTTATTTATTGTCATAACATTAATCATGCTGAACTCACTTGGCATTAATGAGGACGTAATGTGTACTTGGAAGGGAATTTTTATTGTAGTGCAGCATTAACTAACTGGCCTATTATTTAAAGTGTTACCAGACCTGGTATGTACAAATGGTTTACTTTGCAGTTTCCAAGTGTTGAAACTTTGTATGGTTTGTGTCAAGAAAATATGAATATAGAACACAAAAGAGGCAGGGGCTGAAATAATATCAGGCTGTCCCCTGGCTGGCATGGAGACAGAGCACACTCAAGGAGGGGCACCCACTGGACAGCCTGGGCAGCTTACTATTGCCTTGAGCCTCTGCTGGGCCAATACCTATGTCTAGTCTGGGGGTTTGGCTGGGGTGGTATTGAGGGGCTTCCTTAGTTACCACTGTGGGGATAAAGAGAAACAGAATAATGAGATTTCCAAGTGGTGAAATACTACAGCCCCTGTTGAAGGTCATGTGTTCTCCAGATTCTTCTATTATTGCTCTGTGGTAGTGACAGCCCTGTCCTCTGCAGATGTCCATGTGTAGGAACCCATTTTCCTCCACCATGTTGTAACCTGGGCCACACTGTACACCCTCACAAGAGTGTCAAGCCCCGAGCTGCTCCAGGCTTCCTGGACTCTGCATACATTGATTCCCTTGCTTGGCTACTATCCATTTATCTTCTGAGATTCAGCTCAGGCAACATATGCTTTCTGAAGTGCTGCATATTCCCTCTCTGAAATGTACAGTTGAAGTTCTTCTCTCTGTGGAACCCTGTTAAGGGTTGTCTGTATGTGCTAGCGCATAGGGGAAACAACTTAGATCAATAAGGTAGTCCTTGTCGGTATAGTACGGAAGGCAAGCCAGACTGCATCCACGCCATTTAGTCAATCAATGGGATTTTAGTTTAAAACCAAACTGCCTTTGAGATAAAATGCTAAGCTTTGCAATGCTTACAGCCGGAGAGGAGAAAATAATGGACCATTAAAAATTCAGAAGGGGGGGCATGTAATATTAGTTTGAGCCGATCTTTGGAGAAGGGATGAGAGATAGAGGCATCTGTGAGAATGATGAGGGGCACATTGGGTACAGGAGGCACTTAATGACACCTTTATTCTGTCCCAGTCGATTTGGCAGTGGTTAGCAAAATACGTCCAGTGTGCCTTCTCTGATCGCCAAAGCAATGCTACAAACAGACAAGGAATATACTTTTGTGTGTTCATTTGAAAGATGGAGGCCGTGCAACAGGAGACAGACATGGAGGCTCAGGCTGGCTTGTTGACCATAGTCTGGCCCCTGGCTACCTGGAGGCAGAAGGAGACTTCTGGCACCATGCGGAGATTGCTGGTGGAGGTTCTGGATTAAAGTCTATTTTAGAATGCAAGAGTCATGTTCGCCTCTATTGGCCCACTTTGATTCAGGCTAGTGTCCTGAATGAAAGGAATTTTGCCTTCAGTCATTTCATCAGAAAGTGAGAGCGAATAAGGAGCTAGATAACATCAGCCTATATTCTTGCCTGTGCCTGTGGGTGTTGACCGACGAAGGGACAAGGACCAGAGGTGTGCAAAGCATTCTGCAGAAGGAGACAGGTTCCTGGTGATACATCATTTGCCCTGGGGCACATACTGTAGTTATTGATACACGCACCCATATTCAGGGTGTGGGAATCGGTCATTGGAATAAATATCCTACAGTTAAATATGCATAAAAAAGTATGTGATATAAAGTGAAATGAGGATTTTAAAGAAGAATTCACATCCTATAAAGGATTCACAATGTCTACATTCTTCATGTTTGTCCAGAAACTAACCATGTATGGTTAACCAAGACTAATGGGCAATAGTAACCATGCGGTCTAAGCACAATTAGGCTGGAGGCAGAGGGAAAGGAAATAAAAATGTGTCAAGTTACTATGGCATGCTCATCTTTGCTTTAATGAGTCACACCCATTGGTGATTGGAGCCTTCTCCATGGTGGTGGTTCTCTAATTGTTGGGTGAATGTACATATAATGAACGCAAGCCCTTTGCGTTTTTTCCTTTTGATTTTGACTGACGCTGGACCTACTGCTCTCATAAGCAAAGGCACAAGCCTCATTGTTTCCCTAATTCAGCCATGAGGATTCCTAGGAGGCAGCCAAGCCTGGCAGACTTGGAATTGGGTGGGGTGAGGATATGGCAGTCTGTCCTTGGGCAGATGGCTCTTGGATTGGTGGGAGGGACAGATGTAATGCCAGTAAGGTCTGTCCCAGTGGAAAAAGGACTCCTGGAAATGGTCTGAACTAGAAAGAAAGGGCTGGGTCTCACAGAGAAGCTCCCAGGAGTCTGACTGAAGGTCAGAGCTTCATCAAATTGGGAGTCAGAACAAGGATTCAGTCCTTGTGAGTTATACCAGGAAACCAAGGTTAAGGACTTGTGAGTTAGAGTAATTTTAGTGGCTACATGGTTGAAACAAACAAGCCCCAAGATCTCAGTGGCTTAATATAGTGCGAAGTTTATTTCTCACCCACACAAGGTCCAGTGTGACGTTCCTGGTGGCTCTCCAGGTGTCATTAGACGTGTTCACTTAGGGATGTTGGCTCCTCTGCCTGTGGTTTTGCCTTCCCCTGGGGCTATGGATGCTCCACTGGATTTCTGTATCTGGCTGACAGATGGGGCAAAGAAACAGGCCTGCACATGGAAGGTTTTAATGGACCAGGCTGAGAAGTGGAGCACAGTACTGATGCCCACATTCCATAGGCCAGAGCTCAGACACATGGCCACACCTAATTGCAAAAAAAAGACTGGGGCATATGTTCTCTGTGCCTACGAGGGAAAGGAAATGGGATGTATTCCATCAGTCTCTGCCATGCCTGGCATTGGGTTCTAAATAGTTATAAATCCTATTTATAAGTTCTTACCATATGCTGGATACTATGCCAGTCTCCGCACATACATTATTTCTATCCTGGTGAGAGTTTGAGATGAAGTGCTTACTTAGACCCACTGGATCATAGGCTTAGGACAGAATGAACTTCCCTTTTGATGAGGGCTAGGGGTTTCATACACAGCCCAACCTGCTTCTCATTGGCTCAAGTCCTTGGCCTCATCAACCTGAAGTTGGATGGTTTTTAGGTATTTGGGTACTTGCAGACTACAAAGAGCTGATTTGTGGCTAGGGGTCTTGTATAATCAACTTTAAAATACTACCGCTGTATCAGCCCTTAATCAAGCCCTCTCCTTAGGTCCAGCTAGGTTGAGGAGGTCTTGAGGTCTCACCTTAAAGAGCCATTGGCCTGGTTGTTGCTACCAGATGATCACAAACCATTGTTTGGTCAAGTCTTTTTGTTTACTGTTTCCCTTTTCTGTGCTTCTCTGCTTGTGCCTCCCCCACTCCCCCAACATGGTTTCTCCTGATTTCCTCTTATTTTCTTCCTAGTTGACATTGTGGACAAGGTCTGCTGATGGAAGAGTTTACTCGAGTTGACACTGTGTTTATAATTGATAATTTATGTCTCAGCCTTTGCAAGGTCCTTCTACTTCTTGACCTGTGGCCAGTGTGTTCTCTGCATGCTTGGCATAGGATTGTGGAGAGTGAGGAAAGCAAATGTCTTGTTTTCAGTGGGTGAGATATTAATGAAACCTGCTCTCCATGTGAAAGACACACGGATACCACATGAGGGTGTGCACACAGCCATTGCCTATGCGTAGTGGCATCTTGTACCACGTTCATGAAAACTGTCCAGGAGTTTGGGGCATGCAATATTAGCATGCCAGGTGATTTTCCCCAGTTAACCTCTGACAGTCCTTGTTGATGCTCAGCCCCTTACCCTGCCTTCAATCTTGCCTTTATAATGCCTCCTAATTATGATAGAGCTGGGGTCCAGATGCACAAGGCTGCATTTGATCTCCATTTGTATGTAATTTTTGGTAAGTTAGTATTCTTCTTATGACCTCAGTTATTCTAACTGCAGGGCCAGGAAATCAGGAAAGATGTTATTTGAAGTTGCACTGAGCTCTGTACCCCATGAACCTTAATTTTGTCCGATAATCAATGTATCTTTCTTTTCAAACAGTGGGATAGCATGGGAAAACAGAGTGTTCTCTCAGCATGAGTCTTCTCATCTTTAGAGTAGGGACAAGATCTGCTATGTTTGAAGATCAAATGAGATACTGTGTATGAAGAGTCTCAGGTGGTAGCTGACTTATGGACGCTGACAAAGCTTATACTTGTTGTACCACTCACCCCAGAGTTAGGCTGGGTCAACCAGGTCTCTCTTAAAGTCCAGCCAATCTTCAGATGAGACAACAAAACCTCATGAAGGAGATGGTTGATCGGGTAGGTGAGATCGTAGATCAGCTCTGGCATCTGGAGCCACCCATTGTTAAACTATGAGTTTGGAAAGAAAAAAAAAAAAAAGGTACAGTTCCTGGAACTAGCAATGGCTTTGCACTTTAGGAATCAGAGAAACCCCACCTGGGCCCTCGAGAGGGCAGGCTCTCTGTAGAAACACATGCAAATGTGTTTGTCATTAGGCTTTCCTTCCACGCCAATAATCCATATCTTTTTCTCTTTCCTTTGTTGCATTTTTTTTTCTTGTGGCCAGAAGCCAGACAAAACATACTGTCTCATAAGCTTCAACAGCCAATTCTGCCTTCCCAAGCTGAATAGGGGCTGCCTCCCCTGGCTCTGGCAGTTCAGGTGCTTTGGGAAGTCAGTTCGGGACTTGTGGTTGGTTTCAGAAATCTCTTGGTCAGCAGTGGCCTCCAGTTATCCCTGCCCCCAATACATAATGGCCCAGGGCATTCTCAAGTGCCAGTGTTAAGCCTGTGAAAGTAGGACAGGGAGTTTGAAGGATGGGAAAGACATCCAGTACAGGTCATTGGTTTTCTGAGGGTAGATGCGTGGGGTCCATTTCATTTAACTTAACCCCAACAATTCCCCACGAAAGGATCTACCTTCCTTTCCTGTTTCTTCCCTGTAAACTATTTGGTCTCTAAACATCTGATACCTGCCCACCTCTGGGTCTTGGCACAAACCAGTCCCTATCTGGGGAGCACAGATTCTCTAGCATGGTATAAACACCAACCTAATGCCGTGCCTTTGTTGGACACTCCACTAAGGCACCCACCGAAGGTCTCAACTTTTTTAGGCTCAACTCTAGATATATGTCATCACTTTTTACTGGTTGTTCAAACTCTGAGTGACCTTTGGTCCTCCAGTGACCCTTGGTCACATCTTCTTTTCCATTTCCTTGTTACAATGTTGTTTGATATCACGTGCCTCGTGTACCAATTACTGGCTTATTGAAGTGTCTGTATGCATTGAAGTTTACTGTTGCAATGGTTGATACATTTTTCCACCACTACTTTGCAGGATTTAAGTTCAGAAGAGATACTGTATCTGATGGGTTTAAGGTGGTAACTGGCTCAGGGATGCTAACAAAGCTTACACTTGCTGATCTATTCTGTAAAAGGATCTGAAATGTCCTTTGTATCCAAGGTAGTGGCTCTCGAACACCAACCAGCTCAGGTTCCATGAGTTTACAGTCAGTGTTATTTGTTCAGTCTTATTTTCTGATTTTACTTATCCCTAACTGATGAATTAGAAACTCCGGTCAGCCTCAAACTTAACAGTGCTACTCCTTCCAGAGAGCAGTGTCCAGCTTTCTCCTGGGTTCTAGTGACCTTGCCAGGAAGCAAGCCTATGTGCACATTCGAGTGTATGTATGCATGGATGTATGAAGTCTCTCGGCATGTAGTGCTGGAGAGAAGAGACCCTGTTGAGGTAAAGTATCCTGTTCTCTTCATCTGAGCAGCCACCCCCAGGCCAGTAGGCATCTTCTGTTCCTCTTGCAACCTGGGAAGACAGGAAGAGCTCTTGGACCTCTTTTCCCTTTGGCATCTTCTCAACACATCAATTTCGCTCCAATTTTCTTTCTTGTGGCTCATATAACAAAGAGGCAGGTTAGTAAGTCTGATGTCAGAGCGGAAATTGAACGTGTTTGTCATTCTTGAAAAATATATGTGCATTCATTTTCTGGGGGGTTGGGTGCCTTGACAAAATGCTTCAAGCTGAGGCATTTAGAATAATAGCAATTCATTGTCCTGTGGTTATGGAGGGTAGAAGTCCAAAATCAGGGTGTTGGCTGGTTTATATTCCCCTCGGTTTTAGAACAGGATCTCTTTTACCTTCTAATAGTTCTTTGACTTTATAACATGTTTCCAGTGTTCACAGGTTGGTCTTATTTATACTGACTCCAGTCATGTTAGATTAGGAGCATACCTTACTCCAGTATGACTTCATCTTAAGTAACTGTATCTACAGTATCTGTTTCCAAATAAGTTCACATTCTGAGGAATTGCTAGTTCATCATATTCCCTGGGGGAGGGGGGGGTGAGTGGGTGGGTTCATACAACTCAACATATAATGACCATAACAGCTTACAAACTTTACAAGTGATTCATGGGGATTTTCTATTTCCTAGATTTGGAGAATGGACATAGCATTTATAAATACCTCACTCCCCAAATACAGACCACTCCTACCGGTCTCTCAGTCTCTGTGATGATGGAGGCTGGTGGCTTGCATCTGTAGAGCTGGCTCTTGGACCTTGAAGTAAACACTGTTCAAGGGAACAGGTGGCTCTGAAATCAGAATATGAGGTGTTCAACACTCTTTGCTTAGCACTGTGGACTGCAGCTGCTGTTCCGAAACAAGAGGCAAATCTTAGCTCTCTTCCCATGATACATCATTCTGTGCCTTCATCTTTTCTGTTCAGGTGGAAGGAGTACCTCCTATGTCTTTGGGTCAGAAAATTAGGCACATCAAGGTAACGTGTTGGAGTGCTGGTGGAGGTGAGGTGTGGTGTTGTAATCTGAAGAAGTAACTAACAGAGCTGAGGCTGAAGAGCTCCTGGGCCATCTGTCTCTATTCTCAAGGATGTGGACTACACCTTTCAGCATTGATGGCACGTGAAGCTTCAGAGGAACGAGTAATTAGGGCTTTGGGAAATGAACATTCCCGAGACTGGTATTTGCTTATCAGGACTGCCCACGGGTGAGGAGAAAGTCAGACTGTCTGAGCCATAGACTCTTCTGGAAGGTCACCTTAGAGAGGTACTTTGTACAGTCACATCCACCTGATATGCCTTCATTGAGACTTGGGCTTTCAATGGGAAACATGAGAGGACTGGGATCCAGGGGAGGTGTTCTTTATCTATGAAGTTCCCCTTTGCCAGGCCATCTGGAAGGGTACTTATTACTTACCACTAGCTTTACACTTGTGCAGTCATATGGGCTATTCTGGCATCTAAGATTTCTCCAAATGTAGTGGCCACTGTGTGTGCCATATGCATATGGTGGAACAGAGCTCTAACTCAGGGAAACATCTACCAGAGTGATGGCCACTGTGTTCTCTTATAGCATAGGATGACAGGGGGCAGTCTGGGATTCCACAGTTGGTGTCAAGTTGCTTTTGTCCTTCAGGCATTGAGTTTCTCTTCTATGTCAGGTGTTTTGGTTTCTAAGGTCTTTTCTTAGAAACAGGAAGTCAGGTTTGGCTCTCTATAGTCTTCTACAAATTAGTGTTGTCTGCCCTGCCCCTTAGTTTGAAGTAATCTTTAGGGATGAGATGTATGGGGTGTTCACAGCTGCTAGTACCTGCAAAACTGGCTCCTCTTGCGGACCCATCAAGGTCTTGACAGTCCAATTGTTGGGGTATGGTAGGCAACAGGGTTGGGGGTGGGGCTCTCCAAGCCTTTTGTTGCTGAGATGATACCAAAAGAACATCAGGTGCTGAACATGAAACTTGAGGATTTCATGTTTGCAAGGTTTTCTCTTATGTGCCCCTATTTTGGAAAGAGTGTGCTTCCTGTGTGCTGTTGTATGTTGGAAGCATGTAACTTGTTTTTGTTTAACCTGTGCTCACAATTAAGAGGTTGTCTTAAGTTTCAGAAGAAATTTCGCAGCTTCAAAGTAAATTGGAATGATTAAAGACTATGATTATTTTGGCAGTTGGAATGTATGGATTTTGACATGGCCATAAGTCCATGGAAACCACAGTGGGATGTTGTGGCTTGAAGGAAGAATGTCTCCAGTAGGTTTATGTGTTTGAATAGTAGGTCAACAGCTGGTGGTACTTTATGAGAAGGCATGGAATCATTAGGAGGTGGAGCCTCACTGGAGGAAATAGGTCACTTTGGGTTGACTTGGTATTTTATGGCTCAGGTCCAGTTCTGCTTTACTCATATGCTTCTTGACTCTAGACACAATGTGACTAGCTTCACACTCCTGCTCATCTGTCTTTCCCACAACTACAGACTGAGTCTCAAAGAACTATAAGTCAAACAAACCATTCCCCTTGAGAAGAAAGGTGATGTTGATACAGACTGGACTGAATTGCCTCATCATCAAATGTATCTGTTTGTTAGGTCCTTCACGAGTGGTGCTCAGAGGTGGAGCCTTGGAAGGCTGGCTGATGTTCTGATGGCATTCAGTGTACCTATAATGAAAAGTAACAGAGACCCTGTTTCTTGTATTTGCTCTCTGCCACATGAGAACACAATAAACCTAGTAGAGGGCTTTCACAAGAGCCTAAGCATACAGGTACCCTGACCTCAAACTTCCAGTCTCCAGAATAAGTAGATCTAATGTTTAAGCTATCTGGCCTATGGTAGATTCCTTTAGAATGAGCTGAGACAGAAGTTGTTTTCTAAGGCTACAAATTAAGAACCACTTCAACCTAAGTTTGAAGATATGTATCTATTTAGCTTACCTTCTCAAATATTTACTGAGTCCATCTTTCTCGCATTCTCTTCCTTTTTATCCCTTCCCTTTTGAATGTTTTTGTGCTTTCTCTCTCCATCTTCCACCTCCACTAACACCATCACAATGTTGTTATAAGGGCTGTAAGTTTAGTGTCCTGGACTCTACTTGTCCTTCTAGTGGTACGTAGAAGAGACCCAGATTATGGTGCCTGTCTAGTATTGCATGGTTTCTGGTGACTTAAAAAGAAGGAACAGCATTCCAAGATTTTGTTGAACTAGGAGGGTCTGGAAGCATATGAATAACTTCCATCCTCAGCCACCACCAAGCAGGCTTGAAATGTCCCTGACTCTGCATAGATAAGAGCTACCATTTACACGTGCTTTCTACTCAGCATTGGTCAGATCCTCTCGAACATTTGTGAGCAGAGACAGTTATCTTTAAGCCTCTATATGTCTTACTGTGTGCACCCTTGGGTTAATTCACACCCATGAAGCTAGCTGTAGTCTTGGAATCCTTTAGGGATCCACTTGGAGGGGATATAAACTGCCTGATGCTCTTGATGGCCTAGCAGAGTATTTCCACTTAACTGGAGCCAGTAGGCAAAGAGGAGGTTAGTTCAGAAGGATTAAGGAATTATATGTGATTTAAAAGGCTCAAGAGCCAGAAGCCCCCAAATGACACCTTCTAAGAAGGAGAATCTAGTGACCTATTTCTATTGATTTGTTTAGCTGACATGAACATAAGCATTTTTTTTTTGCCTTTTTGTTTGATCCTAGTATAGCCTTCCATGCCAGTCAAGGCTTCCCCTGCTTATGGACTACAGGAGCTTCGGATTAGAGTGGCCATTTGCAGAGGTGCTGAGGGACTCAGACATATCAGGTGTGGCGATATCGTGTGTACTATTCGCGTGTGTCTATGGGTAAGACCTTTCAGTCTGGAGTCAAATTGCCCCTTCTCTGATGGTGAAAATGATACCTGTTCCTAAAGGGGACAATCATGGGGAGATTTTTTTTTTTTCCCTAGCAGAAATTCTCTCCCAGCCCTTCTCCCTTCTGTCTGCCCCATCAAGCCCATGTGTGACCCCGGGGCCTGGTTGTTTTCCCTTGTTTGGGTCTCTTCAGGTCTCCAGGAATGACTCAGGATCCATGATCTCCATCAGTCCTGGAGCAAGGCCAAGCTCATGCCTTCTTTTCTGCTGTCTTCATTAATACTGGGCCGGCGTCCCGGCATTCCTGAGAAATTGATAGAGACAGAACATCAGTTGCAGTTTAGCGCTACAATGGGGAAACTCACGGTGACAGGATGGGGGATTTTCTTGCCAGGGAAGTCGCTGGGCCCTTTCCTGGAGTGGTCCAAGTCAAGGCTCTCTGGGCTTTCGTGAGGTCATTGAGTGGGATACAGGACAAGAGCAACAAGCCGCTAATCTGCTAATTGTGGCCTGGCTAAGTGATATTGCATTTTTGTTTGGCTTTCTTGGACTTGATGAATGGCTATGTGTATGCAAGAGAACAAACCGAGGCACCCTCTCTCAGGCCAAGCAGATGCTGCAAGGCTGAGGTTAAAACTCGCTGGTCCAGGTAGAGGCCAGGTTGAGCAGCTGGGGTCAGACTTGGACCTCTCATCCAGGGGAGGGCACAGCATCAGGGAGGGAAGAGGTGACGGATGGTGTTGGTTCTGGGTAGCTTTATGCAATGGCTGCCATGGTCTTCTATCGGTTTCCCACAATGCTGAGAAGAACATGGCTACCTTTTCCCATTGAGGTATTTTTGAGTCTCCAGGTGATTTTGAGAAGGCATATGTACAGTGAGCTGGTGGGTTTTTGAGGGACAGTTCCAGACTGGAAACACAATGGCATTTACACATGGGTAGGAGTTTCCCATGCAACTTAGTAAGAGTCTACCTCAAAATAAAAAGTCAATAAAGGGGCTGAGGATCTAGCTAAGCGGCAGAATACTTGCCTACCATGCACAAAACCCTGAGTTCAAGGACCTACATTCTTAGGTTCAGCCTTCCTAGCACCAGAAAACAGAGAACTGGGTGGGAATAAAGGTGTCAGTGAAATTAGATTGGAGAAACGAGGTGGGAAGAGATGGTTGAATACCTTGGTGGATGATCACAGACACTCTAAGGCCAGGATAAATCATGCTGAATTGAAGTTGTGGGCAGTTTGAGACATAAATCATGTTAGCCCTACAGAGTATCGTCTTGTGAGAGGGGGTGGGTTCATGTGAGGGTTTTGTGTGGTGAAAATAACAGACAATTACAACACATGAAGGAAAGAATAAGACCCTCTAAGAAAAGGGATGTCCCAAGTGGGTGAGCTAACATCAGAATGTGAGCTTTCCTTGGACGACGTGGGAACACAGGAGAAGCATTCCCAAGATATTTGGGGGACAGATATTTGACAGACTCAGATTTACAAAATAGGAGACTCCCATTAGTCCCCGGGTTCCAAATCCTTGCTTGCTTCTTCAATGAGGTGAATGTATGAGGGAGATGTGTGTCCACTATTCCCTCTCTCGACTGAGCTCCAAATGTAAAGTGTGTTGCCAGGAAGATGGCTGACTCGGTGTGTAAAGAACGGGCTGCACAAATGTGAGGATCAGAGTTTAAACCTCCAGAACTCAGGTAAAGCCAGCCATGATAGTACACATATGTACTCCCGTGACTCTTACAGTGGAATGGACGACATGGGTCAGTCATTCTGGTACACACAGGTGCAAGCTTTAGAATGGAAACCCTTTCTAAAAAATAAGGCGGGAGGTGAGGACTGACATGTAGCATTGTCCTCTGACCTCACAATGTGTGCTGCAGTACTGGTGCCTACCCGTACACCCACAAATAGATAGACATACGCGCATGCACATGCAGTATGCATGTTTCATGCCATGTGGGTGTTGGACGAACAGAGGAATAAAAATTGTCGGAGCTGTGAAATAGGCCTTGGTGGAAGGAACCATCTAAGTGTTTGGAACTATCCTGGATAAAACAGAGGTCCTTGTGGGTATGGGAAGGAGACAGTTGGGGAGTCCTTAAGGATTTAAATCTCGTGTGAGCAGGAATTATGTCACGGAGATCTCTCACCAAACTTCATCCTACTGGAGCTGGCTCAACAGGACTAAGTTGCTGGCCCAGGGGATGAGGCCAGCTACCAGGCAGGAAGGCTAGGGAGAAGTCAGGGCTTAGGTACGATGTATCTTTAGGCGATTCCAGGTTAGAAACCAAGGGTTGGGAAACCCACATCCACTCATTTCTCTATATCTATCTGCGAAGTATGGTCCCCTGCTCTTAAGGTATTGATTGCCCTGTTGGGAAGTGAGATATGGATGTGGGAAAAGAAGAGTCACTTGGGACAGAGTGATGATGAATTGAACTTTGGCAACTCAGGGAAGGACGTCCTATCTGATCTTGTGAGTACTGTCAGACATGCCCGCAGGTAGCGCCTCCTGAGCAAGATGGCAGAGCCTAGGCCCTGGGCCAGGCCCAAGCAGGTTTCTTTTTACGTAGTGGAATGCATCATTGAGTATTAAGGAATGTGTGCTGGAGAAGACAGAGAGCCATGAACCTTTGCTTTTATACAGCCTATTCTTATTTCATTTTGTCAATTATTCATGTTTTCCCCATATTTCATATTATCTCTAATAATCCTATTTTATGATGACTAGATATCACAGATATTAAGTTAAGTCTACTTTTTTTCCTTCCACTTGTGAAATCACTAATTTTTTTCTAAATCTAAATTCAAATAAATCTCCTTGTGTTTTGTCTTAAGGAATCACCCTTTGCCTTTCTATGGAGAATGTTTCTTCCTCTTTAAGAAAATTAAATGTCTCTGCTAGTAGAATAACCTGAACGAACTGGAATGTTCTTCCCAATCTACTCTCACTGAAGACAACCTCGGAGCTAACAGGCTTCAACCAGACCCCTCTTTGCTCCTTGGAAACCTCCTTTTAGGACTTCTTGTAACCCAGGTCCCTTGGGACTTGGTCCTTTCTTGAGACCAGGATCAGAGCAGTTCTTTGGAGAGATGGTCTGAGAACAACTATAGTGAAGCATATTTATCTTTTACTTTCCCTGAGAGGTCACAGGAAAACTTTTTCTAAGGTTGAATGTTGAGGTCAGATAATGTGCCTGGCTCTGGACTGGGAGTTTCAGTGAGGGCACCAGGAGCAACAGCCTCAGATATATCGAGGGTGTCTCTATCCCCACTCCATCAAGGAATGGCTGCCTTCTCCTGGGCCAGACAGGCATTTCTCTCCCTTAGACTAGCCCTACACTGGGAAAAGTCTCCTGTGTTTCCCTTCTGCCTATTGTATGGGTTTCAGTGGTTCATCAAGGCAGACTTGGTATTTGACTCATTCTAGCAACTTTGACTTATTTCGAGAACATTTCACGCCATATACAGTCCCTAACCTTCTTGCTCTGGCCCATGCTACTTTATTGCTAAGCTATCTTTTCTTCATTCTACCCTTGGCTGAATCGACTTTCCCTTTAAGGGTCAACTCAGTCATCAGCTCTAATTGGAAATCATCTTTGCCCTACATTGAGGAGGACGCCACTTCTGAGTCCTGGTCGTTCCCCAGCTCTGGCTACACTCTGTTGAAATAAAATTTAGCCTTGCTTGTGCTTTTCATTAGACTACACAATCCTTGAAAGCAGGCATGCCATTCAACCTATCCAGCGCAGTATCTAGTAGAGTGGACACTCAGCAAATATATGTTGTTTGTGGGCAGGAAGGATATGGGGAGAATGGGTATGGAGTAGAAAAAAAGGGGAAGGGAGGAGAAGAGAGAGGAAAAGAGAGGAAGAAAGAGAGGGAGGAAGAGAGGAAGAGAGGGAGGAAGAGAGGAAGGTCGAGGGAAACAAGAATCAGTGTACATGGTATTGATTTGGGGGAAGCTATAGGAAGAAAGACATGAGTCTGATGTTGAGCTTTTACTTTGCTCACTGCCCCCCCCCCCCCCCCCCCCGCCATCATACAAAGACTCTAACCCAAGGCTCAGACTCCCTAAGCTCTTCAGACAATGCTAGGACCTAGAGTCTCCATACTGGTATTCTTGGTTCCATTTGCCATGGGTTGGCAAGCTCTTCACTAAACGATCCTCTCTCATAAACAGGCTGCTTTGGCTTAGATCACCAACTGTCCCCTTCACACTCACTACAGTTTCCATCTCCCCACTTCTGCTCACACCATCTTCCGCACATGGAATCTCTACTTCTGCCCTCGTGCTCTGTGTACACCATCACCATTTTCTTACCACAGATCCTATCTCTAGAAATCCACTTCCCTCTTGGCCACCTCTTTCTCTGGGTTCTTGTGGTTAGAATTCTGATCCTCAGCAACGCTCCTTGGCACCCACAATCTGTCATGGACTGATGTCTCACTAAAGAACCCATCTTCCCAGAAGACGGTCAGTGAATCAGTGACCAAAAACCCAAAGATATCTTCTTCATTCTCCAGCCTGGGGTCTGTCAACTGAGGGACGTTGGGACTCATTCCTTCTTAGACCGGCAGCCACGACAGGCTGCTCCAGGTAAACTGAACTCTGAGCTGAATATTGGATAAAGATGCTTGCTAACCAGAAGTAGAGATGACAGATGTTTACAAGGGTGACATCGGGGAACTTCTAGCCAATAATACATCCTCTCCCTATGATGACACCATTGATGAATGTATCCTTTCACAGAGAGCCTTTGTGGCACAGAAGGGCTAGTCAGAATAGAGGACAACTGCATCCCTCTGGGGACCATCTCTGGGGAGAATGCCAACAAGGAATGGATAGGACAGGAGAGTTCCAGTGAAGGGACGGCTGAGGGGAGACTCGACTCTGACGACTTTACACCTGTGTGGACTGATTCAGCTACCCAGAGGAGATCTGGGCCTTCCCCCACCTCTTCTGAGGAAATGGGGACCACCCATTCCAATCTGGAGAGGCCACTACAAATGAAGTGTTTCTTTTGAAAGGTCCCTTGGAGCCATCCCTATAAGACCAAGATGCAGAAAATAGTTTAATGAGGACACCAGCCTGCAGGTGCACCTGTTCCAATTCTGCAGACAAAGACACTAACCTGACAGCTCAGAGAGGAAGGAGCCATTAAACCTCTTTTGGGACACATCATTCCTGAAGGACAGACAGAAGCAACTCACTGAAGCATCAGGCATATGGCAAAGGCATTCTGGGGACTCTTCTCCGCTACCTGGCCTGTTAGCCTACCCCATGACTGACTCTCTAGTGTCCAAAGACTCACTAGCTGCTCATCAGTAAAGTAGGACATCAGGAATCACTGGTGGGTGATGAGAAAACACCTATGACATGGAAGACGGAGAGAACAGGTTAGAAATCATCGCGATTGTTGCAGAGGGACTTCTACATTGTCAGAGATTCAGGTCCACACCTTTCAGAGATTAGGAACTGTGACATCTAGTGAAGAACATATTAAACGTTGTATGTTGACCCTGTGTGTGTGTGTGTGTGTGTGTGTGTGTGTGTGTGTGTGTATGCAGTTGCATAAATATATACTTCACACTCATTCACACAACTAAGACAAAAGTTTCATGAAACAATGTAGGCTGCATTCTGAACAGAATGCTCTGTTTTTCCATTTTAAGATGCTTATGAGAGTCTGGGAATATCACTAGTCAGTAAACTGCTTTCCATGCAAGCATGAGGCCATGAGTTTGATCCCCAACACCCATGTATAAAGCTAGATGTAGTGGTTTGTGCTTATAATCTCAGTCCTGGGAAGGCAGAGATGGTCAGATCCTTGGGGCTTGCTGGCCATCCAACTTAGCCTACTCAGTGAGCTCCAGGTCCCAGTGAGAGACCCTGTCTCACAAACTAAGGTGGGTGGCTTCTAAGGAGGACAATCACAGTCTCTGCACATGCGCACATATTATGTGTCCATATACACTGCCTCCCCCACAGTTATCACAGTGGAGCTAGACTGCTTGCCATGTTTATTAACTCTTTGAGAGCTGAAGCTCCTCAGAGAAGTGAGCGATATGCAAAGAAGGGTCACGTGGGACCAGAGCTCGGCAAGGAGCTGATGTCAAAGCTAGGATCTGATTGGTGACACCCGTGAAGGGCTAGTGGTATGGCAAGATTCTCTTGCGCTCTGAATGGTAAAGAGATGACAGAAAGGGACAGCAGTAAAAGGCACAGGAATGAGGTCACTAAAAAACATCAGAGAGGAAGATCCCAGACATGGAGAGAGGCCTCCTGGGAAATAGCGGTGGACAGAGATCACTCAGGCAGTACCCACCAAATGGTTCCATGTTTTGTCGAGTCTTGTCTTCTTGCTTCCTTCCCATGCGGAGCCAAGCGCCGAGACTCAGCTTTCTCTCCTAGCCTCTTCTCTCTAGCCCTGGAGTCAGAGGACAGAAGAGACACATTTGCCTTACCTAGAGAGGGACCGCTGAGGCCTGTGGAGAAGGCTACTTGGCTCAGGAATGAGCAGTCACAGTCACTTTGGGCCCAGCCAGGTACAAGTCCTCTTTGGAGTCCTTTGGCTGATTCATTTATTATGCTTGGTGTTGTGGATGTGGAGTCCAAAGAAACAGCCAGCTCCTTGACCACCCTGTTCCTGTTCACACTGTACACATGCTTCTAGCTTCCTCCTCCTTCCACAAATGACACCTAGAACCCAGCCTTGTACGGGCATGAGAGTCAGAGGCAGCATGGGGTGAAGTCTGAGCTGCTGGCTTCAAAGGTGTGTTCTGGAGACGGTGTGTTGGACATCATAGAATCTTTCTGGGGTGGAGGGGGGAGGTATTGGGACTTCGTGTTGGGACACATATAACCAGTAGTTCTAAGAGGTATGTTGGGATATGGCTGGTCACCTATAAACCTGTGACTTTCTACAGAATCCCCCCCCTCCACACACTGGTTAATGCCATCCCCCAGTGCATAGGGTAGTGGCGGTTCCCTCTGGACCTGGGACCCTGGCTGAGGCCCAGCCACTGCCCTTAAAGCTTTCTGCTACTCTTCAGTCTGGTGTATGCTTGCTAGTGCCATGCATAACATTTTGCTCATCTAAGTCCAGAGAATTCTTTGGTTTGCTCTGTGTCTGTTTTACGTGATCTCCCTCTTTCCCACTCTATAAATAACCTTCCAGGGGAGTTGCCAGATTTGAGCCGGCCACTAACCACCTACACACAGCACTCTGTTCCAGCAAACTGTTTCCGGGCCAAGATTTGGTTCAGTTGACTTAGAAAGCACTGCCTTCCTAGTCTATGCCCTCTTTCTTTCTCCAAAGACCACTGAAGCTGGTTCCCTAAAAGATCAAAGGGAACACGTTCCTGATCCATAGAGTCGTCTCCTTTTCTTTTATATGATAGGCCCTGGGTGTGTTGCGGGGATCCTAGCCTGGGGTTGCCCTCTGGAACTCCCAGCTAGACTCAGGCATTGAAGTCTCTTGGAGAACTACTTGTATCCTGAAGAAAGGCTTGGGGGCTTGCAGGCTTGAGCCTTGAGGGTTTCTCTCTTTTCCAGAAAGAAAGGGTTGGGAGCTAGGCGGAAACTTTATGGAAGAGGTTGCCATGGTGACTCTTGCAGGTACAGGAGTCTCCACAGCAGGAAGGAGCCCGGTGACTTTGGGCTGTGGCTGGTCCAGCAGGGGACAGGCCGGCAGTCCAATGCAGGACTGAAACATGGCTTCAGCTCCCCTTGGTCTTGGCTTTGAGGAACTGAGGGAGCCACAGGGCAGGGTCTTCCTGTAGGCTTGAGTTGGTGACTGATGTGCTGGGTCCTGGGGCCTGGTCACAGGACTGGCACAAACAGAAGCGTCTTTTCACTTGTGGGTCTGTCTGCCTAGGGGTTGGGGTGGGGAGAGTGTCCACTGGAGGGCACTGCAGCACTGCCTTGGGTGCCTCTGGCAGCCCCTCTACCCTGTAGAGGAGCGTGCCCATAGGCTAAGTCTCAAGATTAGCTGAGGGGGGACAGAAACCAGTCACTTTCTACTGATTGTCCCCTGTGCCATTAAATCCGGTGGGGCCGGAGCCTCCGGCAGTGGACTTGAACATGCACCCCACTCACATAGGCATACATGGATCCACGTGTTCATTACCACATACATTGGTAACACCCATCTATATACACTCCTGGTGTTATGTACGCTCACACGCTCGTGATCGATCACATGACCCTCAACCTACTTCAGTGACTCCCATGCACGTGTGCCCACCCTGGGTTCCTGCAAAGCATGCTGTAATATGACCTGCTTCGGCCATGGGCCTTCCACATGCAAGCAAGCCTAGTGCAGCTGTTTGTGTGGAGGGGCTGATGTAATGTCAAGAAATTTCGGGTTATATTTAAAATGACACCTGTGAAAATAAGCTTCAGTGTGTAACTTAAATACTGTAATACTCAATTATGCGAACTGACAGGAAGTGTCCCGTGGCTTTGGAGGACAACATTCTTGTGTACCGCCACCTTCCAGCCTCGACTCGGGGACCCTGAGGTGGGGATGAATCCAGCTTCCTTCCTGAGTGGCCCTCCAGGGGGTTGGAGATGAGCACTCAGGGCTTTTCACAGCTTACGCTGGTGCTCAGTGGTGTTGGCTTGTGTCCATATGTCCGCTCTATCTGTCTTCCCCATTGTTTCCAGCCTCTTGGGGTGTTTGTGCAGGCAACAAAAAAATAATGTCCAACCTGCAGGTGAGAAGGCTCTACAAGACCATCCATCTCTCTCTTTCCCTCTCTCCTCCCCTCCCTCCCTCATTTTCTCCTGTGTGTGTGTGTGTGTGTGCAGGTATGTGTACCCAAATGTGTACCCACACACATGCATGTGGAGGCCCAAAGAGGACCTCAGATCTCTTGCTCTATGAGTCTGTGCTGTAATTTCTCAAGACAAGCTTTCGCACTGAACCGGGGGCATGCCATTTTGGCTAGACTGGCTGGCCAGTTGTCTCTGGGGACCTGCCTGTCTCAGCCTCTCACAGGGCTGGGGTTGTAAGGACATGTGTAGTGAGGCCTGGCTTTGTATGTAGATGCGGGGTATGGAGCTCAAGGCCTCATGCATATGTAGCGAATCCTCCTCCCAGTGTGAGGAATCTCCCCATTTCTATCCACAGTCTCTTAGAACTCATGGCCTTTCATCTCTGCCCCAGGTTCCTTGGGCCTTTAGAGTAGCTACCCTGAGCTATAGACTTCCGTCAACTCACACAGCATTCCACAACCTTCCAACCCTCCTTTCCTGCCTGATTAGCCTCTTGTATGAATCACATCCTCCCTAGCTTACAACGCCCAGGCCAGAGCTCCAACTCTAGAGACCCTTAACTTTGTCTCCCATAGCTCCCCAGTTCCTTACCACTCAGCACAAGCAACACAGGTCACCCCAAACATATTGATATCAAGTCCCCACCCCACAGCCCAAGGAGCCTCTTAGTTCAAGCTCACATCCCCCAGACACAACCCTGAAACAGGCCACAGCTCACAAACCTGGGCTGCAAATCCATGGGACATAACATCTGATGAGCACTTTATGCTGAACACACCCAAGACTACATCCAGTACCACTCTGCCAGACCTGAGCCTTTCTCCTCTCTCTCTCTGAGTGACTTCTGACTCTCCAGCAGAGAGCACAAGAAAACAGGCCACTGGTATTGATATCCCTGGTGTCTTTGCCCATGATTTCCCCAGTGTGTCGGCACCCAGTCTCATCCCTTCAACCCTTAAATGTCTCTTCGATCGGGTCCTCTCTGGATCCCCACACCACTACAAGTCAGGATGCTTGTTGTTCTTCCCTGGCCTCCTTGCCTCTGATTCATTCTCTTTTCCACAATGGAAGAGGGTGCAATGGAAATTTCCATGGTGGTGCTCACAAACGTCCTACATCTGCCCTGTCAAATGTCACAGCCACCAGCCACGCGTGGCTAGCAAGCACTTGAATGTGGCTCACGCTACCAAAGAACTACATTTATGTATGTGTGGATATATGTATTGAGACAGGGTCTCTCTAGGCAGCCCGGGCTGACCTAGAACTTTTAGTTAGATTAGGCTGGTCTTGAACTCACAGAAATCTATGCGCCTCTGCTTACAGAGTGTTGGGATTAAAACATGGACATGGAGCACCATATCTGGTTCTATTTACTTATTTTCTGTGTGGATGTGTGTGTGTGTGTGTGTATATATATATATATATATATATATATATATATATATATGAGTGTGTGTGCATGCGTGTGTGTGTGTGTGTGTGTGTGTGCCCTGACCTGTCTGCAGGATCAGCTCCCAGCTGGACCTCTCTGTGTTCTAAGTATACTCAAAATCATCTGAGCTGAGCACTCTGATGTTGCCTGTTGCTGGGACCCACACTGGAAGGCCTCCCTCCTATCCACAGATGCGCTCCTTCCTGACCTGCAGGACTCTGTGGCCCACTCCCACCCTGTGCACCTCCGCTTACCGAGGCTGTCCCCTAGGC
>CABHPP010094246.1:0-51008 GCA_902168425.1 Peromyscus attwateri
AGAGGGGGAAGAGGGGGGAGAGGGGGAGAGAGAGCTATGTAGTTATGATGTGTAGATATAGAAATCAGAGGACAACCTTGTAGACTTAATTCTCTCCTTACACATTTTTGTGGCTTCCAGCGATTAAATTCAAGTCATGAGGCTAATGAGGCAAGTGTTTTTACTTACCAAATTATCTTGATTTCCCGCTTTAAAAATATAATTTGACTTAGGTTGCATGGGACGTCAGCAGGTCTCCTTCCCCTTCATGGAGACACCTGCCCAGGCCACATAGGCACTCTGTCTTAGGTTGGTGAACGCCCCCCAGGTATTACCCGTCTCTGAATACTCATTATCATACAGGCTCAATCGTGTGTGAGCTGCAGAGTTAACTGCTACCAAAAATCTCAAAATGGCGCTGGGCTTGCAATCTGTGTGTTTGACATAGAAAAGACCAATAGAAGTCCTAACCCACCCATAGCCAGTAGGCTAAAGGCAACTGAGCCATTCCCTTCCTTAACGAGCTTTACTGCAAATTGGAGTCCTTGTAAGATGGTATCCCAAAAGCAAATGGAATTTGAGTTTATAAATTTATAACTTTCAAAGCCAATCGAAACATATATAACTATTGAATTAAATTTATCATGCCCAATAGAAGGCAGAAACTCATTTTTTTAGTAAAAGGGGGATCTGTAGGGTCCTGGCCCCCTTTTTGGGTAACTGTTGCCTTGCTTGCTGACCTTGACCTTGATATCCTCCTCATGCTAATTCCCTGCTGGGTTCCACCCTCCTGAATGCTTAAGGGAAGTTCCTTGTCTGTGTATCCTGCATATTGGGCGTTAACAGCTTAGATGCAAGATTGTAAAACATCAGTAGTGAACTTCTGCCCTTCAGGGTTCTCCCATTGTGCTGTAAGCCTGTATTTAAGACCTCCTCCCTCCTTCAATAAACAGCATTCAGCATTCAAAATTTTTTTTAACATTTATTTAAAAAATATAAATTTAATTTGAATATTTCATATAGTATATTTTTATCATATTTTTCTCATCCTCTAGCCCCTCTCAGATCCTCCCCTTCCCACAAAACTTCATGAACAAACTTAAGCCAAAAAAAAAAAAACCCAAAAAACCAAAAGCCACCAACATAGAGTCTGATTTGTTGATCAGCTGCTTTTGAGCATGAGGCCTGCCCTGGAGTATGGCTGATATATCCAGTGTCACTTCGTTGGGGAACACTGTCACCCTCCCAGCAGATAGGGCTTATGAATAGCTTTTTTGTCTAGGGGCCCACTTGTTCTCCTCTGTGCTGGGAATTTTTCTGGCTTGAGATTGTACATGTCTTGTGTGAGTTGCCACAGTCTCTGGTAGTTCATATGTGCATCAGTTCCATTGTATCTTAAAAGTGCTGTTTCCTTAAAATCATCCCCCATCCTTGTCTCTTACAATCTTTCTTCTCACTCTTCCATATAGATACCTGAGCCTTGAGGGGAAAGATGTGATAAAAACATCCCATTCAAGGCTGAGAAATGGACCAACAATATAAATCTATGAGTTCTAGTCCAGGTTTGTTACTTTCCAGCCTTAATTCCCCAGTCAAAGTATTGAATCATTCATCTTTACCATCCTCAAGTAAGTAAAAAGTGGAATGACCCCAGATTATCAGCATTTTAACTGTATGCATAGCATCAGAGACTCTTCTCAATCAAATCACACAAGGGAATCCCAGCATGTATGACAGATGAGGATGAAATCTCCAGGTTTTGAAGGACAGCTTGGAGAGCTGCAGCTACACAGACTGATCATTCTCTCTCATTCCTAAAACAGCTGTGGAATAGAACCAGGTGTGTGTGTGTGTGTGTGTGTGTGTGTGTGTGTGTGAGAGAGAGAGAGAGAGAGAGAGAGAGAGAGAGAGAGAGAGAGAGAGAATGAGAATGATTCACATAGAGGACACTGGTGATATTGCCATGTGTGATCCTCTGAAGGTCCCTCATGTCACCAGCACACTTTCCCTCCTGTTCATACTAAGCTTCTAAACAGAAGTACAGTGGTAAGTCCTTCTCTCTTAAGTGTTTCCTGAGAGCTGGAGTTTTGCATGGTGGTGAACCTGTGGTTTCCTGCTTACATTTTCCAACCATTCTTCTTTAAATGAGTCCTGGCTGGCATTTAGGGCAATCCGGAGGGTTAATCATAGCCAACAATGGTGATTTAATCCTGCATTAGGTAAAGATGCTGTACAGGCTGTGGAACACTTGACTTATGCAAATATGACCTTACACAGATTGTTCTATGAAGCCCATAATAACATTTTAGAGATGGAAATTTTATTTGGACGGAAGCACATAGTTTTGTGGTGTGGGGATGATTGTTGCTAAGCCAGGGTTCTGGGCAAGCAGCTGCCACCACAGGGAAGGGCTTTAGCCTTTGCCTTCATGTTGTTCTGCGTTTCTACAGGTTTCATTTGTGTCATTACCCCTTTCACTGCATTCTAGCTGTGACTGAATGAAAACCAGGCAATAGCAAGGAGTTGCATTAGATGGAAAAAAAAGCAAGTTTAAAGTGCCAAGGCCTTTATTCCATTATGTGTGGATTTTATTTGGCTACCTCAATGTTGAGACACGTGAACTTGATGTGTTGAAACACATCAAGTTTCTTCACATGGTGAATGTTTTAGAGTCTATGTTCTGAGATAAGCAGGTGGGATTATAAGTTTTGTTTCTTCTTAGCTATGTGACCTTTGACAAAATATTTGATGTTCCCCAGGCTCAGTTACTTGACTGTAAAATGGGAGTGAAGAATGTCCCAAAGATTACATAGAATAATACAGGGGAACTACTTCCTGTGACTTTCAAAGCTCTGCCATTCACAATTCAGTTCCATTCTTCATATAGATCATAGTAATGTTTTCTTTCCATAAATATTGTATTTCATAAATATTCATGGTAGTTTTCTGCTTCCAGACTTCTCTGGGTCATTCTAAAGAACTTACAAAGATAGGACCTACATGGACACTAATAATAATGAGGCTGATGGATGAAATGACAAACATAATTCACATTTGTCTCATCCTCTGTGATTATTAAGCCTTGAACAATGTTTGAAGTTGGAAAGTTTCTCACATTGTTTTTACCCATTTAAAAGTAATTTATTTGTGAGTGTTATCCTAGACTGATGGTTCTCAACTGGAGAAGATTTTGTCCCTCAAGGGACATTTAACATCATCTGTATATTAAAGTGATATTTTAAACACATGAGGTACAAAGGGGATATACAGTATTTTCCATGAAGCATTGTGAGTAGTTACCATGGCTCAATAGATTTAGAATGTATGCCAAAGTTTAAAGTGTAGAAGAAGTTATCCCAAAATGTAAGGAGTAATTTTAAGGAGAACAGGGTATTGCACACAAAACTTTTTATTGTGAATAAAACTGGGTTGCTTAAGAGGATAGTATTAAAGAGAAGGTTAAAGGCATCAACCAGCACTAATGACTGAAGTCAGTCACGCATCTCCTTTAACCTGACAGCGGAAACCATTGCTGACAGTGGTTCACCATTAGAATACCCACATGTGCCTGAAGGCCTTAGCAAGGTTGCCTGCGTGTTATGTGTTTGAACCAATCTTACACTGCAGGAAGCAGGCAGGTGTGGAAAGCAATTGTGGGTATGGGTCACTGAAGAAACCCAGGGCAGGGCTGGAAGACTTGGCTTTCATCTTCTGAGAGCATTGGTAACGAAAAAGCCAGGAGGCCTAATGGCTCAGTGTTGCCCAAGGATCTCTTCTATTGTGAGTTTATATTTTATTCTCCTGACTTTTAGAGGCTTATGGGTCCTCCCAAATCTACAGCTTTCCATTCCTGTCTGGTTCAAATTTACTTGAAGTGCACCTGGATCCTTTGCAGAGAGGCTTAAACTCACTAAACTGGAAACTGTTTATTTTCCGAAAAATCCATTTTTGTTTAGAAGTTATGCCAGTAACATCTCTGAAGTTCTGATGACATATTGCCTAGGCTCTTCTCCAGGCTCAGAAGCATTCCACCAGCTACAGGTTGCTTTTTCAAAAGTGACTGCTTTTCATTGTAAACACTGTAAGATATATTCTCTTCACTAAGTAGTAAGCTTAAAGTTTAATATTGTCAATATTGCCCTGATGTTGTACAGCAATCCTATACTTGATTTGTCTTTCATTAATTTGTATGTATACATGTGTGCTGGTGCATGTCATGTGCATGTGTGCAGTTGAGCATGGCATATATGAGCAAATATATGTGGAGGCCAGAAGACCTTGGGTGTCATCAGAGTGCTGTCTACCTCCTTTGAGACAGAGTTTTTCATTAGCTTGGCATTTACCAATTAGGCTAGCAAGACGGACAGTGAGCCTCGGGGTCCTCATGTCTCTACCTCCCTAGTGTCAGGCTTACTCACATCTGCCACCACACCTGTCATTTTTACATGGCCTTTGGGGGTCAAACTCATGCTCTCATGCTTCTGAGGCAAGGACTTTGTGGACTGAGACAGTACCCCAGGCCCTGGCTTGTCTTTTTCCATTGTGAAGGTATCAGATTTACCCAGAAGCTTTTGAAATGCTTTCTGGTTGAGCCAAACCTGCCCATCCCTACTTGAGTTCCTGGTAAGTACCATTCTGTTTTCTAAGTTTGATTTAGATCTTCATGCAGGTGCAGTCCTGTGGCATTTGTCCTGTAGCCACAGTTAGCCTTTTGCCTCTGACATTGACTCAGATAACTTAGAATTCATTTTTTTCTTTTTTGTATTATTAAGAAATTTTCTATTCATTTTACATACAACCACAGATTCCCCCCGTCCTCCCTCATCCCGCCCCCAGCCTTCCCCCCAACCTACCCCCCATTCCTACCTTCTCCAAGGCAAGGCCTCCCATGGGGAGTCAGCAGAACCTGGTACATTCAGTTGAGGCATGTCCAAGCCCCTCCCCCTGTATCAAGGCTGTGCAAGGTGTCCCACCATAGGCACTGGGCTCCAAAAAGCCTGCTCATGCACCAAGGACAGATCCCGATCCCACTGCCTGGGGACCCCCTAACCAGTTCAAACTGAACAACTGTCTTGCCTATGCAGAGGGCCTAGTCTAGTCTCATGGGGGCTCCACAGCTATTGGTCCACAGTTCATGAGTTCCCACTAGTTTGGCCTGGTCATCTCTGTACGTTTCCCTATCATGATCTCCATGTCCCTTGTTCATAGAATCTCTCTTCTCTCTCATCAACTAGACCTCCGGAGCTTGGCCTGGCGCCGGTCATGGATCTCTGCATCTGCTTCCATCAGTTACTGGATGAAGGCTCTATGATGACAGTTAGGGTATTCACCAATCTGATTACTGAAGTTGGTCAGTTCAGGCACCTTCTCCATTATTGCTAGTAGTCTATAAGTTGGAATTTCAATGTCTCAGCACATCACAGTGTTTGGAACAGAGGAGATCAATCACCCTGCTGTTGCAAGGATTGTGGTAAATTATTTATTTCTACCACTAATGTCAATTTTTGACTAAATACTCGAGAGTAAATGTAACAACACTAAAAGCTAGCTGTGACAGTGATAAGAAGGGGGTTCATTTTTGGTGCATATCAGGCACATTCATTGGTTTCTTATCATTGTAAATATCATAGACTCATTTTATAGATGAGTAACTGTTTTAAAGCCCAGGCAACATGGTTATAGCTGAGGCATGGAATGGAGATTGCAGGATCATTTGATGACCATCCATTCCTTTGCTGGCCTCGCTGGCCCCTCTACTTGGGTGTTGGACAACCCACAGAATCACTGCTTGGGCAAGCTTCTTTTCCCTCTGAACTGGGACATTTAGTTTTGTGGTCTTGTTCATTCTGGGGGATATTGGTGTTTCAGTTGCTTCTGTATGTTAAAACTGAGATGGGTGTATTTTGAAAAGAACTTAATTTAACTAGACACATTCTTGATTTTTAAGAATGTTTCCTTACTCAGAATGTTTCCTTACTCAAGTTCAACTGTCCCATCTGATTTACTGCTGAACTTAGATGAGTCAACTCTTGAGTGAGAAGTTTTGCTCATTGTTACTTAAGAAATTTGGCACCTTGTTCCTCAGGCTATGCCCTTGAGTGCTCTGTGAGACATAAATAGGCCAAATGCACCTTGTTGTCCATGAATGCTATTTAGGAGAAGGTGATCAGACTATCCTAGAGTTGCTTCAGCAGGAATCAATCAATCCTTTTCCCTATCCTTCCCCTTTCTCTCTCCCTCCTTTCCCTTTTCATCTCCCCTCTCTCCTTATGTTATATCTTAGAGAGTACCAATAACATTATTAAGAATAATCATTTCTTCTGAAAAAGCTCATGGTCAGAATGCCTCTTAGGAACAGTCCTTTAAGAAACACCACTATGGGTCATAATGGGGTAGTAATGAACTTCTGAAGTGTCCAAATTCACATATCATCCATAAGTACATAAATTTAAATAATTTGATTCAGAAATTGTTTTTCATTTTCTTTTTTAATATATGTTTTTCTTTAATTGAAAAAAGATTTTTTTTTTGGGCTGGGCGGTGGTGGTGCATGCCTTTAATCCCAGCACTTAGGAGGCAGAGCCAGGTAGATCTCTGAGTTTGAGGCCAACCTGGGCTACAGAGTGAGTTCCAGGAAAGGAGCAAAGCTACACAGAGAAACCCTGTCTCAAAAAAACCAAAAAAAAAAAAAAAAAAGATTTTTTTCTCTCATACAATATATTGCTGTGGGATGTTCTGTATGGCAAATGTGTTGCTAATAAAGCACTGATTGGCCAGTGGCTAGGCAGGAAGTAGGCGGGACTAACAGAGAGAATTAAAAGAGCAGGAAGGCAGAAGAAGGCCTGCCTGCCAGCCTGCCAGCCAGCAACCGCCAGGACAAGCAGCATGTAAAGATGCCGGTAAGCCACGAGCCATGTGGCAAGGTATAGAATTATGGAAATGGATAACTTAAGATATAAGGACAGTTAGCAAGAAGCCTGCCACGGCCATACAGTTTATAAGCAATAGAAGTCTCTGTGTTTCCTTGGTTGGGTCTGAGCGGCTGTGGGACTGGCAGGTGAAAGAGATTTATCCTGACTGTGGGCCAGGCAGGAAAACTCTAGCTACAATATATCTCAATAGCAGGAGTTCATTCAAAACTTCAGTTACAACCATCTTATTTGCTGTCATTAATTTAACGCAGACTTTTCAGTGTTCTATAAAAATTGCCTTTAACTCTGGGCCTGTGGAGAAAACTCACAGACAGCTGTTCTGGGTTAGCACAGAAACATTTAGGTAGGGACACTTGGCTCTAACATAGGCACAACTTTTAATTACATGAAACTTATGACAGGCTAGCATCTCAAAGTTTATCTGAGTAGTGTGTTACCTCAAGCACTATTATTGCTTGAAGATTGTCACTGATCTTGAAGGAAGAGAGTTAATCCAGAAGCAGAGGGGGGAGAGAGAGAGAGAGAGAGAGAGAGAGAGAGAGAGAGAGAGAGAGAGAGAGAGAGAGAGAGAGAGAGATTGATTGATTATGGCCCTGTAATGGGGCCCAGTCCCAAAACTTAGTAAACCTTGAGACCTTAGCAAAACTGACTCCATGATGGGAGTATCATTCAGACCATAAGACTCAGCATGTAAACAACACCACCTGCCAAAATGAAAACAAAGACCTAATCTATTAAAGTCCATAGTTCTGGGAAGGTACTAACCTTGCTTTTTAGATTCTGTAGTTCTGCTTCTGGCTAACTGTTCTTGTTAACTAAAGTATGCCAATTCAGAACATGGTTTTTGTGCTTAAAAGCTCACCTTGAGAAATGCTCACTACTATATTGGCATCCAGAATACCCTATGTAGTCGTTGGCTGACTAATTAAGACTTTTTATTGGCTTAAACCCATGTCTGAGCATTCTTTCCTTGAATACCCAACAGTCTAAGAATATAAAGATGTGGATTTTTCCTGAATAAGGCTTGGGCTTTGTGCTTCTTTTCCTTTCCAAGTTAGGGTGGATGTGTATTCAGCCATGTACATTTTTCTTTTCAGGTTCTTTGGATCATATTTAGCTACTTGATCTCTGCCCGTCTTCAACTGTGTGAACTGAACTGGCTTGTATAGTTACAATGCCTGCCATTCTTGACAGACAGCATAGGAGTGTTGGTGGAATAGATTTAGACACACTGTCATTGGGATCAGGTTCTTAGAAGCATGAGCTATGTATTGCAGGGTGGAAACTCAATTAGACATGAAAAACTTTACTTTTCTTTTTAGTCTTAAATTCTTTTAAAATAAAAATATTCCTACTTTCTCTATAATGAGAAAATTACTATTAAACACAGAGAATTGTTTTATATTACTTGGTAAAAACACAAAATTATTTAAATTCAGCTTCATGTAAATACAATACAAGCTACCTTTTTGAAATTGTGAATTACAGAGTGAGTCTTTGGAACACATAGTACCTATCAGGTACTGAAATGTGTGGGTGGACAGGGAAAATGTGGACTCATAGACCACCTGCACACCACAGATATGATCTCCCCTGACAACCCTGACAGGCTATTTCATCTCTGTTCCTCTGTTGTCTAAAATGTGTCTATGAGGACACACCTCCTTTCCCCTTTACCTCTGATAGGGCATCTGTGAAGAGTGACTCCTAAGCATTCCTGCCACCATAGTTACAGAGTGTGAAGTGGAATATGAATATGTAAGAGCAGCCATTATGAGCTGATCCCCATGTCTTTGGAAAGAATCACTCATTGTGGAGAGAATGAGGGGCTATTTGAAATGGCTTGAGGTAAGTGGCATTTCATACATTGCCAATCAAATTAACCTTGAACCTTTCTCTGCTACTTAGAATTCTTGTTTTCTTCTTCTCTGTCATTGAAAATTAAGATGATGGAGATGAAACCATTTTCTATTCGCGAGGTTGCACTTCAGAGTCCTCTCCTTCCCCAAGGAGAGGTGAGGAACATTTCTGTGCATCAATCAAACTCATCGAGACTAGGGAAATGGCGACTGTCACCAAATCCAGAAGACACTGGCATGTCTGGCATGCCAGTTTCAACATGGAGATCATTCCTCTTTCTCTCTTTTCTCCAGCACTTAATTCTCAGACCAGCATTGCTGGGCATGAACTTGGGGAATTGTATGAATGTGGCCCCATGGGGATTCTATCATCTCCTTATTCTCACTTAGGCAATGGCATCCTTGATAGCGATTAGGTTTCCTTGGATCCTAGTCTTTCTCTGTATCTGACCTAAAAACAGATGCTGTGGAGATGTGCTTGGCAAGCTTCTGAATTTATGCACTTTGTAAATAAATTTTTCAATGAAGATTAAGGTGCACCTACGTGCATACACATGTCATAGACATTTCATACTGATTTCCTTTTGACCCAGAACTCTGTGCAGTTCCCACCTGGTTTGCCTGCACCCCTCCTTAACATCTCTGTCATCAGGAAACCCTTAGACATAGTTTATTGCCAGTCACCATCAACACTTATGCCATCCCTGAACCAACAGGAGGGAGATTTCCCTTCTTTTAACTTTGGTAGCATAGAACTTTGTAGTCATTTTGTGGTATTCCATTTTGCACTATAGACATACAGTTTCTTTATTCTCTATTAGTCCAAAAATCTAAGATTTGTGCTTAATTGCTCACGTGTTTCCCAGTTGTAGCAGAAAAGTTTAAGAAAGATTACAAATCTTTACAGAAAAATACAAGACATACAGTAGAAAGGTAAACAAAGACTAGGAATTTTATTTGCATCTGGACAGTGTTTAGAGTAATTCCCTGAAACAGAGGGGTGGGATATTATGAAGATGGCCTCCAAACTTTTAGAGTCAGAGCTTGGGAGCCAATAGCCAGCAGCCAGAATCATGTCAAACATATCAGGTCTTAGGTGATGTAGATGGTCACTACTTACATACATTCACTTTAACTTAAAGATGCATTTGAGCAAATTAATACAGTGAACAATGAATAGTAGTGTCTGTGCCAAGTTGAGGTTGAATTAAATGGGATTGGGATGAGAGGGTGAGCAAGGAAGTCTTGGTTTTGGAAGAAGTGATTCATTAGTAAATGGGGGCCAATTCTTATTTGAGAGAGGGTTTGGACAAATATTTAGAGATTAGAAAGATAGATGGAGAGAGGGAGAGAGAACCCTGGCTATATTAGAAGGGTCAAATTGAACACTGCTAACTAAGGGCTGTCATGATTGCAGGAATTCAATGAGATGATTCTCTTTATGTCATTGTCCTTCCTTTTAAATAGCAATACATCAAAATTTTTGATGGGTGTGTCAATTGGAAATCAATTGATGGGTAATCAATTTGCTGCCCAAACTATCTTATTTCATGGTTTAAAAATACAAAGCAGGGCTATTCATGCACATGCTATATGTGGTGTCTTAGACACTGTCATCTCTATGGGCAGCAGTCAAAGACCACTGTGATGGCTGATTTTATCTTATACTGAAAATACTTAGGTTTAATTTCTGTTGCTTTCTGAAAAGTTGGCTTTTTATAAATGTAGTCAGTGGCCCATGCTGGTTACTTTGCATACTATGTGAGCAAAGATCCACAGTGGTAGATTGGTTCTTTTATATTTTCCAGACACACAGACATGTTGACATACCTCACTGAGTTCCTCTATGTTTCTTTTGCAGCCCTCTTCTCCATCTAGACTTCTCTCTGAATAGTCTTGGTGTTGTCTTCCTGTTTTCTTGATTCTCTATATTTCCATTTCACAGAAGTTGCACATGAAGGCGTATTGCTTTAACCATGCCTGTGATGAAGAAGAGCTTCTCCTACTAGGTACAATTCAGTGAAGTTGACTAAAGTAATCAGATTCTGGCTGGGTGTGAAACAATGTAGCCTAATTACTCATATGGACAACTAATAGCAACAGTGGGGTCAATAGTGTTCATTGACGGTTTCAAATGGTATATGCTGCTATAGGCATGAAAATTTGAATGGCAGGTTGTCTATTAAAAAAGCGCTATCTTCATACAGATGCATCCACACTGACTAAGAGAAATACAGAATCATTTATCTAGAAAATCCTGGTGGGAAACTTTCACTACTAAAGATTAAATTATGCTATCTTGAGTCACTTCCATTGATAGCTAATATTGATTAAATTTTCTTAAGTATTGCTTAAATCTTTATTTCACTTATCTGCTGAAGAAATATTGCAGAAACACTATGTAACCCTATGCTTAGCTATGTGAATAATCCCACTCAAAGGTTTTCCAGTCTCTTAAAGTATAATCCCCATTTTTAGAGCTGACATTGGAAACAATAGCATTCCCAGAATCCAAGGTTGTTCTTGGGTATCTAAGAATATGGCATGTTTTTAACCTTGCTATAATGGAATGGAAAAGTATGTTTCCATAGCATCTGAAAGCAAGCTGTGAAGAACTGGCACTCAGAGATTCACTTTCGTTTTTGTTACTTAGCAAACCGGAGCTCAGTGACTTGTTGTCTTACACATCAAGAAAACACAACAGACCACACATAAATAAAAGCTTTACAGTGCAATAATCCGTAATTGGATAGTTATTTAATAATTATCATGTGTGAAATGTCTCTTGGATTTACTCTGGTTGCCTTAGAGCAATCTCAAATTTGCTTTCACATGCTGCAATAGGTGTGGTTTGTCCATTTGAGCTCTTACTGCCCAAATATGTTCTTTGGTGACTACTGAGAACTAGTTGATAACAGGCATCTTACAGAAGAAGCAGGGAGAGTGGCTTTGACAGTGTTCCCTCTTACTAGTGGAAAGACAGGGTTGGCAGAAAGAATCTGTTCCTCTGTGTAATTATGTCTGGGGAGCTCCAGCAAGGCATAATGACTTTCTGTGCTTTCATTTTTAATAGCCAAATGCCAAATGCTCTGAACATTGCATGCTCAATTTATAATCAGTTTTTATATTTTCCATTACTCAGAGGAAATGGAAAGCCTGGAGTTTAAATACAAATAATCAAGAATAGTTACTTTTCTGTGTTGCTTTAGATGCTTGGTTAATATTGTACAAACTGAGGGACACCACAGTAAGAGAAGGATGATGTCATCTCACCAACAGTTTGGAAGAGAAAAGTTTCTGCCTTCAACTCAAGACAAATCTGCAAGGATTTTGCTATTTTGTTAAAAACACCAATTTTCTGATTTGTATTCTCCATATTTTAATTCTGTATTAGTTTTGGACAAGAATCAACACCAACATGTTAATATTTCTTTTTATCTAATATGGCACATTTGGGTATTTTCTCCCCCAACTCATGCAATGGTTTTTCTTCTATAAAGTGTAGGAAGACATTAAGGTAATTGTCATGTTCTCTCTTTCTTTGGGTTCATAGAATTCCTTAGTACTACAGTAATAAAACAATCAAAGAAAAGAATTGAGAATCTGATCACTCATTATCAATGACATTTCAATTCTTATACACTTATTAGATCCTCCTCCTTGTTTTTAGTGCTGTGGACCAAACCTTGGGTCTTGTACATGCTAGGCTAAATGCTCTAGCATTGTGCTACATCTCCTGCCCTCAGCCTCCTTTCTTTTTCTTTTTTTTCAATGCTCAGTTTCTTTTATTGTTTTTTTCATCCTAAGTAACAGAAAGAGAAGAGGAGTTGATTCAATCTTTTGCAAGACCCAAAGCTTCCTGTGGTAAGAAAATTGATCGAATAATTATTTGATTGAAAATCTGAACTGGCCAAACACCTGATTCAGTTTTCTGTCTGATCCCTCTCCAAAGGACTCTGACAGTTGTCAGGATGCAGAGTTTCACAGAGTTCCTCTGCCAAGACAAATGGCGGCTTTTGTTGTTGGAAACTTGGTGTTGGGAAAAGCTGAATCAAGCAAAACCTTCTACACTTTGCAGGTGACTGATCTCATATTCCAGTTCTGTGCGACTTCACATGCTGCTGAGAATGTGCATCTTCAGGAAGTACAAACTGATGCCAAGTACTTATCAATAAAGAAGTTTGGGGCCCTCAGCCTCCTTTTATGCACTCAAGTCCTGCAATTAAGTAATAATAAGAAACTTTTGGGACCACATCATCATAGAGCTTAATTTCTCCCTGTAATTGGGGAGAAAATTATACAAGCCATGTAGATCCATAGCATGGAGATATAGAATCCTAAGAGAAGCAGATCCTATCTTTTATCAATAGACACATGATTCTACCCAAGTAAGCCAGGAGGTTATTGTGTAAGATGCAGTTAACTTGAGTCTTTTGTTGTTGTTTAGTAAAGGTATGTGCTTGTGCATGTGGAGGCCAGAGGTAGATGTTTAACCTCTTTTCCTTGATCTCTACCTTTATTTGTTGAGACAGGATCATTCACTAAATGAGCCCATGTGCATGGAGATTTGCCTAGGCTGGCCCACCAATGAGCTTCAAGGATCTGCCTGTCTCTCTTCACCTTCCTTCCTATTCTGGGGTTATATACACATGCTGTGCTTAGTTTTTTGCATGGGTTTGGAGGATGTTCAAACTTACTTCTCCATATTTGTACAGTAAGCATTTTACTCACTGAACTATCTCCTCTACCCATGACTTGGATCTTGAATTCAGAGTTTATGTATTTGGAAATGGGTCAGCAAGTAATAAAGACCAGCAGTTATTATTATTAATTTTTTAAATCTACTGTTGAATGACATATTATTCCCAATATATGATGTTCCAAAGAGACAAGGAGACATTTTGTATAGTTTCTGTAGGTCAGATGTCAAGAGTAGATTAGGCTGGATTCTGCTCAAGATCCCTCAGGAGGATTTAGTCAGGCTGTTGGCTATGACTGTAGTTTTCTGAAGGCCTTGAAGGGCCTTTGGAACAACTTCCAAGTGTCACACTCCCATGGTTGTTGGCAAGAAACTTTTATGTTTTATCGGTTGTTGGCAGAAGCCCTCTGTTCCTCACTACATGGGCCCATCCACTAGCCTGCCCCAGTGTCCTCATGATGTGGCAGATGACTTCTCTCAGAGCCAACCATAAGGCGAGTTGGTAAGGGAAGGAGATGATAAATTCAGATAAAGCAACACCTTTTTCTTTGTCCTAGTTTTGCGGATGTTTTCAATTTGCCTTATTTAATGTTAGAATTGGGCCAACAAGTCCTTTCCATTTTCACTATGGGTTAGGTTCTAATCTCTCAAAGAGAAGGCTATTAAAAAATTTATCGATGAATTCTAACATCCTAACTGTGGGATTGGGGGAAGATGTAGGAAAAATACTCAATCAGATAATTGGGTAAAAGGGACCAGGTGATCCACACTGAACTCTGTGTAATCCAGTTTAGAGAACTTCAAACTAAGATAAGAATAGGATCAAGTAAGGACACAAATACTTAACTCCACAGGGTAAGAATCACACAGAATTTTTGATCAGAGTAGAGCCATAATTATATTTAGTATCTGGGTCTAGGGGAGGATATGTGGAGGGTAGAAAGAGAAGACCAGTTCCACCCACCAGAGGCATGGACCTGGGAACAGGGCAGAGGGTAGTTCCAATGCTGATGCTACTCTGCCTCTTTTAGACCCTACTCTACATAGCATTAATAGCTATAGAGATGAGCACATCATTGTGTGTCTAATACAACTGCTAATGGGATGTGCCTGTGATTTAGACACTGTTGCTTACCAAGCTTTTGCAGGCTTGGTGAATTGAGCTATAAGCTTGAGGTACAACAACAGATTTTGTCGCTTTTCTTCACTAACTGAGAGCAGTTGATGCCTGGGATGGGAAATGCACCTACAACTGACAGGACACTTCTTTTTCTTTTGAAAACTTTTTATTGGTTCCTTGTGGATTTAACATCATGCATCCCAATCCCACTCATCTCCCCATCCCCTTACTTCTGCCCTTTGCCCTTGCAACCTTCCCCTCACAAAACAAAATTTAAAAGAAAAACCAAAATCCAGCCCCACAAAAACCCTCAAAACAAAAACAAACAAAACAAAACAACAACAAAAAAAGCAAAAAACAAATCAAAAAAATCTTGGCATGAAAGCTGTAGTATGGCCTTGTGAGTCACACAGCATGCCCTTTAGTCCTTACATCTTTACTGAAATGTTAATTGCAATGAATCAAATTGGTCTGGTTTGAGGCCTCTGATTTCTGCTACATCCTCTATAAGGGGCCCTTACTGGGACTCACTGGATATCCTATTATTGCCTTGTGAATAGGACATATTCTTTTTTTTTTTTTTTTTTTTTTTTTTTTTGGTTTTTCGAGACAAGGTTTCTCTGTGTAGCTTTGCGCCTTTCCTGGAACTCGCTTGGTAGCCCAGGCTGGCCTCGAACTCACAGAGATCCGCTTGGTTCTGCCTCCCGAGTGCTGGGATTAAAGGGGTGCGCCGCCGCTGCCGCCGCCGCCGCCGCCGCCCGGCTCGGACATATTCTTAATTGAGTCTATATCTTAATTGTAGAAAGAGCTTAATGTTATTGCTAGATTAAAAGTATGTAAATGAGAATTCTTTATGACAAAATTGCTACCCTACCTATCGGTTTGTACAATTAATACATGCTAAGAATGCAAAGAATGACAATATTTTTCCATGAGCAAAATATTCATTAATTACTTTTTGTGTTCATGTACTTCTATTTGGAATACTTGTTTCTTAAAAATGTATGTTCCCATGACAGTGCAACCCAGGGCCTGGTTAGAGCCAAAATTCTAGCACAGATTTCCCAAATTAGCACACTTTTTAAATGGAATCTGAAAAACTCCAGAGCACAAGATCATCTTCATTTCTCCTTTTGGGTTTGTGTGCTTCATGGTCTATAAGAGTTTGACATTGGGTCTTTTTCCTAGTCTGAATTGTGCATTGATTCATCATCCCATTACCTTTATTGCAAACTAACTTCATGCTTATACTGAGTTTGTATGTTCTTTTAATTGGAAATAGGAGATGTGTCCAAGACATTGTTGGCATTTATTAAATTCCCAATGGAAGAACACCATTTACTAATCTTTATTATGTTGTCTCAACACATTCACATGTTCCCCACATGCATTTTATTCTTTTTCTTTGTACTTTCAAGTCCCAGTCAGGGCTGTATCCACAGCATTTGCTCTGCTCCCATATCTTGGCTGTCTATGACTACGTCATAAGTACTTTGTAAGTTTTAAGTGAACATTAATTGCCCAGAGTTCTTGTGTATGTAACTAAAATGGTACTAATGAGATATTTTTCAAATATCTGAATACATTTGTTGCTTCTCTGTTTTGTTAAAGTTTCTCAGGAGAAAATGTAAAGTAATTTATTAACTATTAAGTAGTCTTTCCCATACTATTTCAGACAATTCTTTGGGTGTGCTTCAAGGCTCAGCCAAGCAATCCCTCCCCCCATCTTTTAAATTAACACCACCAGTGAAGTATTCTGAAATCTTCAGAATATGTTCCAGCTCCTAGAATATGAGCCAATACAAACTGGTTAGGTGATTATGAACCTTGGCACATTTCCCTATATCATTTTATGGGGACATTGTAGAATTGTTCCTGAAGAACAGTGACATTTTTTGTTTTTTGAGACCAGGTCTTACTACACAGCCCTGGCTGTCATAAAATTTTCTGTGTAAACTGGGATGGTCTTGAATTCACAGAGATCCACCTGCATGAGTGCTCCATCATGCCTGTCTAAACATTTTTATTACATGTTTGTTTGTTTTATGTATGATCATGGGTGCACATGTACAGTGGTTTGGATTGGGAAGTCAGTGGACAATTTGCTGGAGTCAGTTCTCTCCTTCTACCACAGTGTTCCTTAGGATTATACCCAGGTTTCCTTAGATTGTCCTCAGACTTATATGTCAAGTTCTTTTATTCACTGACCAATCTCTCTGGCCCCAAAACAGTAGCATTCTGAGGGCATCAGACAACCTTCAAGCCAATGCCTGTTTTACAAATGAGAGGAGTTGTACTCCAGGGACCAAGCTCTAGCACAGCTTCTGTGTCTTAAGCTCAGGGCTCTAGTTAGTAAAAGCATATAAAGAGCCCCCAGTCTCTCAAGACACTCACTTAAAGGCCTCTACTTATCTAACTCTAGCAATGCTATACTAAGAGAAACAAGTGGACAACTCTGTAATTGGTAGTTTTCTCTTATTCCCTTCATAATCAACATTTTCATACAAGGTGCAGAATGGCAGAAGTTTGCCTATACTTCATGTCACATTTCTTTATATTTATACTTCAAGTAGCAAATGTCAGTGACTATTAATATTACCCACAACCAATCATCTACATGACAATAGAATGAGCTAACAAACACCACCCATGTGTAAACATATAGAATATGCTTAAAAAATGTAAGTGTTTTGGATAATGTTGTTGCCAAAATGGTTCTGGCTTTTGAAAATGTTTAGTTCTTGAAGAAAATGACATCTTTTTAGAGAATTTAGAGATTTTTCAGGAGGAAGTATTTGAATGAGGCAAAGATGGCAGACAAGTGATTCTCCTCCATAGACTGGACCACAGCAGAAGAGTCATCATTTATAAGTAACACAATAATATATTCTTGCAAGGATTATATGGTGATCACATCCTGAGAAGACAGCAAGCAGCACACACATAGAGGACTGGAGATGACTAATGGTCGAGGATGGGAGTTTTTGAAAAGTAAATTAGTAAGTTTGAGCATTATTGTTTGAGAGGGCACAATCTGATGTAGGGGATGAAATTCTTGCAGGGTGGAGGGATAGAGTCTTACAGCATGTGTTGTAGGCACAGATTGGTTCAGGGATATGGACTAGTCATGGCACAGATTCAGAAGTTAGAAACATGGAATCTACTGTAGTCATGGTTCCAGTGTTTTGACAGGGGATGCAAGCTCTTATTAGTCATGAATTCACCTCTCCAGTGTCTAAAAGAGTTCCTTAATAAAACTTTATAGGATAAACAGACTAAGAATTTTTGATAGAAATCAGGGAAGAAAAATCTGATCACCTTACAGAAGAATAAGAAAAACACTTCTACCAAGAACAAATCCTTAGGCAAAGGAAGTCCTCTGGAAAGTTTCCAGCATAATGGTTGAGTCACATTTCTCTAGAGTGCATGGTGCAAGAGGCAGTGGCCATGGAGCCTGGACAGAAAGTACTAGTGTGTGAGAACATCAGTAGCCATGCTTTATGCTATGCCTTTCTGGAGACCTCTGATAAATGTTGACAACTTAGTGCTTTGGCACAGCAGTGGAGTCAAAGACCTTGAGCTTCTTGAAGGATTCATTTCCTGTGATGCTATAACCTCTAGCACAGTGTTCACATTCCAATAAATGCTTAATATTTAACGTGCTGCTTGTTTTGTTAATTACTTTTCAATATCAGAACTCTGTGCTTTATCAGATAAACCTCTTAAGTACATGACAGGTGATCTTTCCTAGACCAATCCCAAAGCATCTGCCATGGATGACGCTCTCTTCAGTGCTGACTTAGTATATTTTACAAAATTCAGATGTTCTGTCACTCATACAGAAGTGAAGTTGGGAAAAGATTGTAATATGTAAAACAAAACACCCGATTTACTATCTCACCCTGCAATTCTAAGATTCAGTCTTCAAGATACTAGATGTAGGTTGTTTCTGTGGTTGGTTGTATAATACTGATAGTTTTAGTTCCTTAGAAAATCATGAAATACTTTCTTTTTATGTTTCAGTTTTATTTTAATGACACTGTTACAATGACCTAGTTATAATACTCCTGGGCATACACCCAAAGGGATCTACATCTTATGACAAAGAAACTTGCACATCTGTGTTAATTGCTGCTCTTTTTTCACAACATGGAAATGGAACCAGCCTACACATCAGTCCACAGATGACTAAATAACAAAACTGTGGTACATATACAAAATGGAGTTTTATTCAGCTGTAATGAAAAGTAAAATCATAAATATTTCAGGAAAATGAACGGAGCTGGAGAACATGCTATTTGAGAAAGGTGTCCCAGGCTCATAAAGATAAACACCACATGTTCTCTAACATATGTGTAGCCTAGTTTTTAATCACTAATATTTGTATCTGGGTGGAAGTAAATATGGGTAGGAGCAATGTAGAGAAGGGTTTGTGAGAAATGGGAAAAAAGACATGTTAAAGGAAGTGGGTAGGAAAGACAGTTGAACATATAAGTCATTAATGTGGCAGGGGGCATACTGGAAGTAAAAAGGTACAGTAAGGAAAGAGGCAATGGGAAGATGGTTGAAGTATGATGAGTTGAGGAGTAAACCAAAATGTAGCATGCATGTAAATGCCACAAGGAAACCTTTAATTATAAACTAACTAAAACCATGTGCAGAAGAGACATCACCATTCTATCCTTGAATGTTACATCTATGTCTACATCTGTTCATCTGTTCTCTGAGGTGAAAACAAAGGTCAGGTATAGAGTAAAACTTCTGTTGTTCACATTATCAAATACACAAACAGAGCTAGAATACTTTGTCATGTCCATTTTGATGCCACTGCTCAAATATAGAAACCCTTAAATTCCATCATCCCATTCTGCTGCTTTTTCTCAGGATGGAAATCACTAGATTAGAGCTTATTACCTTCCTTATGACATGGAAGGATCTGAACTTGCCTCCAATTTGTGCTGGATTGTACTGTAGAGATTTCTGTGAACTTGGAACTCAGAGTTTTGTTCAAGGTAATTTGGTCATGAGCTACCCTGGCTTCAGTGTGGTTTAGTCTACAGTGTCCTGCACATTGATTCTTGAGATGAGGCTTGGCTACATGAGAAAAGAGGCTGTTGCTTAGCCACCACAGTATGTCCTACTCAGATAACTTGGGATCAGTCTATCATGCAGGTACTATTGCTCATCCCTGTGATATATTTGTATAACAAATGTGCTCAGACTAATGCTGTCTTGATGCTGCTGGAATGGCTGAATTGAGGCTGGTGAGGCCTCTGCTGTGAGTGTTTATGCATTTCAAATTATACTGATGAAGGATTTAGGATCTTTGGCCAATTTCCATTTATGTCAGGCATGAAATATACCTGATACATGCTGATAGTCATGATAGTTGACACCTTCTGACATTACTGTGCTTATGTCCTGATAAAGTTGGTAGGGACCACCATATTTCTTTTATTACTTCAAGTTTTCAAAGGCCAAGCTTGGATTTAGGTTTCTCTGACTCTGGACCCTCCAGAAAGTAGGTGTCTGGTGAAGAGCTCAGAGGAATCTTTGTTGGCCCTGTTCTTTCCTTAAGTAAGTCCTGTCAGATAATTATAATAGTCACCTTATAGGGGAACTATGACTTACCCACTAAGAAGAATAGACTCTGACTTTCCAAAGTAAAAATTCACCTTTAATAGAGGTATAAAAGTTGGCTCAGGTAGTTTAGCCCTTCTAGACCAAGTAACTTCATCAACGACTTAATATATTGAGCTGGTTCTGGGGGGCTTTCTGTGCTCACAGAAGCCCTGCACTAGATTTCTGGTGATGAAAGTCACCACACATAGAAGTACTTTGAGGAAATCATACTATTATCAAGCCCTAATAACAACTAGATTTCTATTTAAGCATCAAAGATAGAATGGAATCAAAATCTAAAGGTAGTAAAAATAAAGATAACATTGGGAAAACTGTCCAACAGCTAATAAACCTTATTTAGAAGTGTGTTCTATAATGTATCACTTTACCATGGAAAGTCTCATGAGCTTATGTGAAAAAATGCCAGCAGTCTTTGAAATTTAGTGGCATGCTGGATCCTCTTGCACATCTCAATTGCCTCGTGTGATTTGCTCTTGACAAAGTCTACTGTGTAGATGACAGAGTTTTTTGGAAACCTGGTCATAGATGCATATCCCTTTCCGAGGAAATACAAGTTGTGTTTGGTTTCATATGACTTCTTGTCCCTGTGGATATCCCCAGTTTTTCACTTTTCATAAACTTATGGCAGCATTCACACATATGGTGTGTGTGTGTGTGTGTGTGTGTGTGTGTGTGTGTGTGTGTGTATTTCCCTTTTACTGAAACTACATGGATTATTCTAAAGGCAAGTTCTGTGTCATATATATGATTTGCTGATTGTTGTGGGCCAAACTGCCTGAACATCCCCTGGGGGAGGGTGTGAGAAGGTGCAGTGTCAATGATACAGACACTGGGAGTCAGGTGAGAAGCAAGTAGCAAACTCATTTATTGCAGATATGGGGTGAACCTATATACCCCCTCCAAATTTCCCTATTGGTTTAAATATTAAGGCAACTCCATGTAGTTAAAAGGGAGGTTTATTTTGTGGGGTAACTTACAAGTGAAGGGATAGGTTACAGGGTCTGGGAAAGGTGTAGCACATGCAGTCCTGTGGTTTTCTCTGGAGAACTCTGCTTGATCTACCTCCAGCGTCCAGGATCCAGGAACCAAGAGAGCTGGCCCATCCAGATCTCGGGTCTTCAGCAGTCCTCTCTCAGCTCCGCCTTGTAGGAGTGACAGTTACCGAAGCCTCAAAGGGGGTAGTACTTCCAGGTCAAAGCTGGAAAGGCTACCCACTACATTTCCCATTGGCAGCCAGAGACCCTTTTAGCTATGTTGTCTTTCTCATTGGCATCCAGCATTCTGAGGATTGTGTGTCCCCAATCTCCAGGTGCAGTGGCAGACTTCAAGTTGGCTCAGTGGGAAGTAGCTAGCACACATGCCTTTGTGCACTACCTGGGACAGGACAGCTATACTTTTATCAGGCCAACTGGCTGTGCTCCTCCTAAAGCTGATAGTTTTTTTTTAAACTAGTCTGGGTTGCCAGTTCTTTTTTTCCTTCCTTCCCTCATTTTCTCATTCCCTCCTCTCTCCCTTTTCTCCTTTACATTTTCTTCTCACTCCCTTTCCCTTTCTTATTTTCTTCTTTCCCTCCTTCTCTCCTTCCCTCATATCCACCCATCCTTTCTCTTGTATTTCCCTCCAGCTTTGTCTCTTTCTCTCCTTTTCTCCCTCCCTTTCTCCCCCTCCCATTCTTTCTTTCCTAGTATTTGGACTGTGTCTTATTCTGTAGCCTAAACTGACCAGGAACTCATTTTCTTCTTTTTATTCTTCTCAAACATTACATCCCCACTGCAGTTGCCCCTCGTTCCTCTCCCCCCAGTTCCTCTCCCCCCAGTTCCTCTCCCCCCAGTTCCTCTCCCCCCAGTTCCTCTCCCCCCAGTTCCTCTCCCCCAGTTCCTCTCCCCCCAGTTCCTCTCCCCCCAGTTCCTCTCCCCCCAGTTCCTCTCCTCACCTCCCCACTCTCCCAGATCCACTTAAACTGCAAATACTTTAAATTTTTGAAATCCACTTCAGCATTTGGTAGAAATGGAAGATTCTTTACTTAACACCGTGAAGATTTTTCTTTTAAAATAAGCATTTGCTATTTTAGCTGTTGTATGTAGGTCTATGATTCATTTTGTGCCAATTTCTCAATGATAGAATTCTATACTCAAATTGTTTATGCTGGGTATGTTTCAAGTGTAGTTTATACTATTTTATAAGTTAGTGTACATTTTATTCTACCATATGACTGGCTCATTGTTTTTTGATTCATTTATATAAACTTTTCCTTAGGTTTTGATTTTTTCAAGTCTTGGTTTGGAACTAAATTATATGAATTATACCAATGTATAAACTCCTGGTTATGTTCAAAGATGTAAAAGAATCCTGTCTAATAGAATTGCAAAACTGCTCCATGATGTTGAAAGCAATGATTTCTGCTGTCTTTTAAATTTCTTAAAGAAATTTCTTTAAGAATGCACAGTACTTTTGAGTGAGTTGGGAACTTTCCTTTCTTCTCTGGAACTAAACATTTATTGATTCAACTGACAATGTACTGCAAAGATAATAACCTTAATTATTCCTAGAAGGACCATGGATTAGTATTCAAAAGCTAATGCTATTCTTTTGAGTTCACATTCTGCAGTGTTTAATTACCTACAAAAAGTAACCTAACAAGGCTTTTGTCCACTGGTGATCATTTTATTACTTAAATGTAAAGGCTGCATTGTGTTGCTTCTAAAAGCATGTGAATTTTGACATTTTTCTTTGAGTTTTATTTACAATTTGTATTCACTTCTACACTCCACTGTGTAGCTAGAGTTTTCCTGCCTGGCCCACGGTCAGGATAAATCTCTCTCACCTGCCAGTCCCAGCCGCTCAGACCCAACCAAGTAAACACAGAGACTTATATTGCTTACAAACTGTATGGCCGTGGCAGGCTTCTTACTAACTGTTCTTATAGCTTAAATTAATCCATTTCCATAAATCTATACCTTGGCACATGGCTCATGGCTTACCGGCATCTTTACATGCTGCTTGTCCTGGTGGTGGCTGGCAGTGACTCCCTCCGCCTTCCTGTTCTTTTAATTCTCTCTGTTAGTCCTGCCTATACTTCTTGCCTAGCCACTGGCCAATCAGTGTTTTATTAGCAACACATTTGCCATACAGAACATCCCACAGCACTTCCCCCCCTTTTTTTTTTCAAAAAGGAAGATTTTTAACCTTAAAGTAAATTACATATAATTTGGGAATTTGGGCATAGATTCTCTTACTACTTCCTGCTGGAGGGGGGTGCTGTATCTTATGGGGACACAAAGAAAATTTTAGGATCATGGAGTAGTCTGTGAGGGTGTATTGTCTGAGCCAGTTGCCTTGAAATGGTTCTGGATGTTGGATCATCTGAGCCATGGTGTCATCAGAGACCTTTCAGGTGGTCTTGGCTGGTCAAACCTGATGTATCTTAATCTGGAACAAATCCATAGCCTCTGGCTTTCTGTGGAAACAAAAGCAGAGCTTCCTTTCCAAAGCAACATATCTTTACATCCAAATTTTGAAGTCAAGGTATCTTTAAAATATACATATTGGTTTAACTAGCTTCCTTTATAATCAAATATCTCTCTGCAGTTAAGAATCCCAAAGACAACACAATGCAGATTCTCTGTGTGATATCCATCTTTACGTGGCTTACATTTTATACTGCCTTTACTGTCTCTTTAAAGACTTTATTTTTCAAAACTATCTATTTCTTTATATAACTGTATATATTTCTTTTTTCTCTCTCTTTGAAGCCTACGTACATTTTTACATACATTTTAAAGCATTTAAAGTCTTGTTCCATCTGAATCTGTCTTATTGTGAACCTATTGCTTTAAACTGCAGCATTCTAAGACTGAAATGGTGCTGTGGCTGCTGGCTCCGCCCACCTCAGCTTCCCAACATGGCGGTGGTCTGTTTACTGTCAGCTCTGGGAGCCTTCGTGGGTCTATGCTTCTATCAAAGCAGCGTTTAGCTCAGAAACCTCTTTTTTTAAATTTTGTACTAGCAAAGGCTAAATCCACCATGCAGCTTAATGTGCCACTTGCAGATGCCTCATTCCCGCCATACTGCTGGTCAAACACGCACGCTAGGAACCCGCCATACAGTAGCTCAAGCCCACAGGCTGCGGCTAACTTGAGAAAGACAACTAGGAAGCTGTTTTAGCTCTGTTTTAGAATCTTCTTTTTACGCTTTCTCAGGTTTTAAGTGGAAATTCCTGCCCCACGTTCTGGCGCCATTTGTAGCTAGAGTTTTCCTGCCTGGCCCACGGTCAGGATAAATCTCTCTCACCTGCCAGTCCCACAGCCGCTCAGACCCAATCAAGTAAACACAGAGACTTATATTGCTTACAAACTGTATGGCCGTGGCAGGCTTCTTACTAACTGTTCTTATAGCTTAAATTAATCCATTTCCATAAATCTATATCTTGGCACATGGCTCATGGCTTACTGGCATCTTTACATGCTGCTTGTCCTGGTGGTGGCTGGCAGTGACTCCCTCTGCCTTCCTGTTCTTTTAATTCTCTCTGTTAGTCCTGCCTATACTTCTTGCCTAGCCACTGGCCAATCAGTGTTTTATTAGCAACACATTTGCCATACAGAACATCCCACAGCACCACTGGGGTGAAATGCTGTGAGCTTATGTGAAGAACAGTACTCTTGGCTCTGGGAAACTCATCTCCTTTAAATTGTCAACCATCCTGCAGGGGAACTATTGGTCTTGCTTGCAGCTCAAACTGGGCTCATGTCTTGAAGGAGCAAAAGTTTGCTAGTCTAGTTGTATACTTATTATGCTCCACCATTTCAGGAAGAGCCACAAGCTTTGCCCTCTGCCTTACTGTCAGGATGCTGAGCTTTGTGCCTGGTGACTAAGACACCTATCTAGACAGAATTGCCATGCTGTACATTTTAGAAACTCATTTGACAAGACGTTTGAAGACTATGTTGCCTATGTATTCCTGATGACATTCTCAAATCAAAAAGCTTAAGTTACCTAGGCCTTGGCTGCTTGGTACTATGGTTTGTAAATTGCTTTACTAGAGGATGTAGTAGGATGTCAGGATGATTTAGCCAGAGAGAAAAAGAGCCACTAAGAACTTACAACTATGTGAGCTGTAAGGATGGACTTAATATCTTGTTTAATGTAAGAATCTGCTGCCTTTTTTTTTTTGTATGAAAATTCTTTTTTTTAAAATTTTACAATATAATTTAATTCTACATATCAACTGCGGAGTCCCTTGTTCTCCCCCCTCCCGCCCCCTCCCCTTCCCCCCAGCCTACCCCCTATTCCCACCTCCTCCAGGGCAAAGCCTCCCCCGAGGACTGAGATCAACCTGGTAGACTCAGTCCAAGCAGGTCCAGTCCCCTCCTCCCAGGCTGAGCCAAGTGTCCCTGCATAAGCCCCAGGTTTCAAACAACCAACTCATGCAATGAGCACAGGACCCGGTCCCACTGCCTGGATGCCTCCCAAACAGATCAAGCCAATCAACTGTCTCACCTATTCAGAGGGCCTGATCCAGTTGGGGGCCCCTCAGCCATTGGTTCATAGTTCATGTGTTTCCATTCATTTGGCTATTTGTCCCTGTGCTTTATCCAACCTTGGTCTCAACAATTCTCACTCATATAAACCCTCCTCTTTCTCGCCAATTGGACTCCTGGAGCTCCACACAGGGCCTGGCCGTGGATCTCTGCATCCAGTTCCCTCAGTCATTGGATGGGGTTTCTAGCACGACAGTTAGGGTGTTTGGCCATCCCATCACCAGAGTAGGTCAGTTCGGGCTGTCTCTCGACCATTGCCAGCAGTCTATTGTGGGGGCATCTTTGTGGATTTCTGTGGCCTCTCTAACACTTTGCTTCTTCCTATTCTCATGTCTTCATTTACCATGGTCTCCTATTCCTTGTTCTCCCTCTCTGTTCTTGATCCAGCTGGGATCTCCCGCTCCCCCAAGCTCTCTTTCCCTCGACCCTTGCCCTTCATTACTCCCACTCATGTCCAGGCTGTTCATGTAGATCTCATCCATTTCTCTGTCATTGGGCGATCCCCATGTCTTTCTTGGGGTCCTGTTTTCCAGGTAGCCTCCCTGGTGTTGTGAGTAGCAGTCCAGTCATCCTTGTTCCACATCTAGTATCCTCCTATGAGTGAGTACATACCATGTTTGTCTTTCTGAGTCTGGGTTACCTCACTCAGGATGATTTTTTTCTAGATCCATCCATTTGCCTGCAAACCTCATGATGTCATTGTTTTTCTCTGCTGAGTAGTATTCCATTGTGTATATGTACCACATTTTATTTATCCATTCTTCAGTTGAAGGGCATCTAGGTTGTTTCTAGGTTCTGGCTATTACAAACAATGCTGATGTGAACATAGCTGAGCAAGTGCCCTTGTGGTATGATTGCTGCTCTGTCTTTTGAATCCTAACTCTCCACATTAGGAAAATTGTCTCTTGATTTCTTTGAAGACAAAACATTTCCCAGACTGTAACCTACCCTTATCCACATCCACAATTCTCCAATTCCAATAATTAAAAAAAAATTTCCCTCAGAGAATCTCAACTCTGTTATTTATGTAAGTGGACTTCTTTTTGTTTTGTGGGGTAGAGGAGTTGTCATACAGTCTTACTTTTAAGATTCAGTGGTTGAGAGTGTATCTCAGTGATAAAGTGCAAAACTCAAATAAAACAAAAACAAAAACAAAACAACTAAGCAATTAAGTCCTTTGGTTATTATTAAACATAAAATTGGCCAAATTGTAAGTTAAATTGTCTTTAAATACTTTATTGTTAATGTGTGTGTATGAAAGAGATGTGCATGCCATGGTGTGTGTGTAGATGTGTGTTGTATGCAAGTGTGTGTGTGTGTGTGTGTGTGTGTGTGTGTGTGTATGTGTGTGTCTGTGCATGCATGCTTGGATGTAGATTAGAGGACAACTTTTGAAGTTGGCTTTCTCTTTTTACTATATGATCCAAGGATGGAACCCAGGACATTAGATTTGTGTGTCAAGTACTTTATTCACTGAGCCCTTTCACAAGCCCTAAATTGGATTTTAATGCTGTTTTAATTTTCAGTTCTCTAAAAATTGATATTTTTCAAATATTACAAATACTTATGACTCTTCAAATATACTAATAAGCCATTGTGTGTCTTCACTTTTGAGTGTCATATCCACAGATCATTTATAATTTGAATCTTAATATCTTATCATATTATACAACATTATAATAAACCAAAGTCATTGTCCCTGGTACATATATATCTCATATAGATGCATGTGTATGAATCTCATGAGATGAGCTTATATTTTGAGAAATTGAAAGTTTACATTTTGATGAAGCCAAGTTTGCATAATCTTTTCCTTTCTACATTTCCCCATTGTTTTCTCATGAGTTATCTTTCAATGCACTTGAAAATAATATTACTCTCTGAGGGTTTGAATATGATGATATAAATTATGTGGTGACATATTCCATAAAAACTGGCATAAACACAGTGATTAGATCATAAATATATACAATAAATGTTTGTTGATGCATTGATGAATTATACTTGATTTATCTCAGAGTTCATGTTTTCCCAATATTATGTTGCAGATTTTTACATAATCAGAGTTCATTGTATCAGCATTTTATTTGAACACATAGATAATTTTTTAAAAGACGCATTTTTGAACATCAGTATATTTGGTTGAACAAGGGAGAAGTCTTTATACTATCTTTGCATGCCTTAACAAAAATCACATCTCATGGTGTCACTTGCTTGCATTCAGCCTCAGCACATGAAGCATCTGGAAAGGAAACAGGCAGTGACTGAAGTGTAGCGTGATTTCACATCTAGTGAGTACATTTTAAATTTCTGTGTGTGACTGTGAGATTGTTGAGCCAGTTAGTGCTGCATGTGGGGGTCCCAGACGACAAGCTCTTAGAGAGGAGAGAAATCCTAGTTAGATGGAAGATTCACTCCTTAACAGAATTAGGATTCACTGAGGGAGGTTGAGTGGGAGGAGAAGAGAAGAAGAGAGATTTGCAGTGGAAAACAATCATGACATTGTTCTTTTTCTTCACCTCTATAGACTGGTTAAAGGCAAAGGAATGGTAGCTGCACAGAAATTAGACTCATAACTTTTTGCCATGCCCTAATAAAGCATGAGGCCAGGCTAAGCTGACATATGTAAAAGGAAATATATAGCAAAATCAATATGCTATTTCCTTATTGCTGATCATAATAATGTTTATGTTCAGGATTGACTCAATTAACAAACTTAGAGCCATTCTTACCCTTACCCTAGATATGTGATTCTGTGGCTCTGACCAGTTTTTTCCTCTCTGATTCAGGCCAATGCTGCCCCATGAACAAATGCCCTCATCTAGTCTTTTGACCCCATTATGCTAATTCACTCCTTGACCTACATTCAGAACCAGTTCTCATTTTTTTCCAGGCTTGGAAAGACTCCTTGATTTCAGATGCCATCCAGATTGGGGTATGCCTTGGACTTTATTCTGTGGTCTCTGAGACCCTCTGCAGACATTTGGTCCAGATTTTACTTCTTTCTAGAGTGTCAGCTTTGAATGTGAGCAAGTAGAATGCCAAGATTTTCTAGTGTCCCAAGACACTGTTCTGCTGGACAGTGTTTGCACTTGTGGCATTCAGTGGTTCTGAATATCACCCGCATTGAAGATTTGGCACAGTCATATCTGAATGGAATGGCAGAAGTCATAAGGCCAGCACAGCTGCTTGACAAAGATCCAGCAAAGCTGAGCCACATGATGGCTGCCATGCCACCTTTGGTTTTCATCTCCACCTGTTACATACTCGGGGCACTTTTAATATTTGTACAATTTGAGGATATTGGATTGATGGAAAATTCCTTATGAATCATTTATGCCTTCTCCCAGGAATGCTGCTTCTAAGCTTACCCAGGAAAGTCCTGAACATACTATCCCCCCCCACTTTGAGGGAGATATCCTTATCTACTTGAAGGTCTTCCTTACACCTTGGAGGTTGTGACACATAAAGAAGCCAGAGGTATCTTTATGAGGCTATGAGACATTCTTGAGACATCTGTCCCTCTACTTACACAGGAACAAGATATTCAAAACAAAGTAAAATTAAAAAGGTCAACAAGATCCAGTGGGCTAGAAGAGTTGGCCACAGTTCAGATTAAAAGCCTCTTCCCACTGTACACTCAGACAATTACATGGCATACAACTCTGCCCTACATAGAGACATATTGATAAGTAAAGTATGGAGTGGAAAGATGATAAAAGTATGAGATGTTAGGACTTCCCTCTCTTAGAAGTTAGCTCATGTAGAGTTACTATAATGACATATGACCAAGGAACAACAGAATGCCAGTATTAGACATATAAACAAATTCAATAAAGATATAAATGTGAACATTGATTGTATTATGCCAGAATTTGAATAATAACTTCAGCAGCTTTAGCCTGAAGATTTCTCCTGGGCACTCTCACCACTAACAGTTAATAATACATTGCTTGAGACATGGCAAAATGTCTCAAGGGTGGTTGAAGATTTTGTTTTGGTCTAGTGTCCTTGAAGCAACCAAAGCAACCAGCCTGAGAACAGGCTGTCATATGCCTCTAGATTCTCAAAAATTGGGTCATAGGGTTAATGAGTAATAATGATAACTCTGTTTATTAATGATGTTAAAACTTGAGGGGAAATGATTGGAAATAACTCTGTTCTGTCATAGTTTATTAATGATGACTAAAAGATGAGCAGAAGAAAGTAAAACACATGTCCAAAACCAAAAATGATTGATCTATGTTTTGGAACATCATGAATATATCTCTGCTAACTAAATTCTGTATAAATAAACACTCTGGCTGCTAGTCAGTCAGGCTGCAAGATTCTCCTGACCACCATGGCCTGGCTCATTTCCTTCTCCCACTGACTCCTTACACCCTCTGCAGGACCCATCCACCACCAGGGATGGCTTCTGGCAAAGATTAATGACACTGTTTAAGGGAAAAGGAGACACTGGATTCCAGGGGTCAGTTGCCTCTATACCTTGCTCATATGAGGGTCTTGGAGTTCATAAATAAAGGACCCAGATACAAATTGAGCCAGGGCGTCAGGTTGTGTTTGGTTCTGGCCTGTATGAGTCCCACCTTCTTTGCCATAACTTCTAGAATGTTGTGATTACCTTTAAAATGAGGGGAAGGATATCCCTGAGGACTTGAGTCACTAATTGCCCATCTTGTGGTTAACCTTTTCTTTGTCAGATGCACAGAGACTCATCAGTGTCCACATGGCAAAGTCTCTGTGCATCTGTGCATCCAGCCAGTCATCAGTGTCCACGTGGCAAACTGACTGGAAGAGAACAAATTCTCTTCAGGGTATCCTGGAATTGCAGCAATGTGGTCATCAGAATGCTTCTTCAGGGAGTACCAACACTGAGAGCTTCACCCCAGGTGCTATACAAAAACTTGGGCTGTATCTTCTATGTAATTGTGGTGACAAAGTGAGGCGGCATTGCTTTTATATGACCTTCCTATATACCCTCTAACAGCGTCTTTCCACTTCACAAAGGTGATTAAGACAACAGTAGATTTTTTTTCTTTAGTTTTTGTTTTTGAAACAGGGACTCATGTAGCCAGGGCTGGTCTCCTCCTTCTGATCCTCTTAGCCTCAAACAATTGTGTTTTGAATGTGTACAATTGCAGGATCTTTTGGATCACTACATTTTTTTTTGATCTGATTAACTAAATGTTTCCTGATATGCCAGAAACTTTTTTCTTTTTTTATGTATGTGATTTTGTATGTATGTATAAGTGTGTGAGTATGGCATGTTTGTGTGCATGGTGTATCAGCAGCAAGCCCAGAAGCACAAGCACGGGATTCACAGCAGTCGCCAGCTGTGCTCTATCACTCTACACTTATTTTCTAGAGACAGCGTCTCTCATTGAACCTGGAGCTAGGTTGGTGGCCAGCAAGCCCTCTGGTTCTCCTGCCTCTATTTGCTGACAGTGCTGAAATTATTGATTCACTTGACCACAAGGGCTTTTTATGTGGGTACTGTGAATTTAGGTCCTTATCCTTGTGCAACAAGTACTCCTACCCACCAAGTCACCTCCCCAGCCCCTTATACCAGGAACTTTTCTATGCTATGAGATTACATTAGTAACTGATGTAAACATTGCCTTAATCTGTTTCTTAGGTGACTGTAGCATGAATCTTAAAAGGTCTTATTAATAAAATCAAACCTGAAGCCAGGTATTGGGGTGAATGCTGGAAGATCAGAGATACAGAACAAGCCACAGCTTCCTCACCTTGCCAATTCCTCAGCCGATCCCGTTTGCTCAAACTGAATGCCTCTGAGTCCTCATCCAAGTGGATCTCAGCTGAACTGGTGCTCAAAAGCCTAAAAGCTTAACAGCTTCTAGTTCCTGGTTTTCAGGCCTTATATACCTTTCTGCTTCCTGCCATCACTTCCTGGGATTAAAGGCGTGAGTCACATGCCTGGCTATTTCCAATTTGGCTTTGAACTCACAGAGATCCAGATGGATCTCTGCCTTTGAAATGCTAGGATTAAAGGTGTGTGTGTGTGTGTGTGTGTGTGTGTGTGTGTGTGTGACCATTTTCTGACCTCCGTATCTAGTGGCTGTTCTGTTCTCTGACCCCAGATAAGTTTATTAGGGTGCACAATATTTTGGGGAACACAATATCACCACAGGTGACCTGTTTGGGTGATTTTCTTCTTCCCAGATCCTATCAACATTTGCTCTTTCTGCTCCCTCATATGAAGGCAGGACACTTTCCTGAGACCACACCCTGGTTAGAATTCTAGGTCTTCCCAAGTCCCTAGAGGAAACACCTAGGAAGATCACAGAGAGTATTTAAACTATAGTCTTGATGGAATTCAGGAGGTAGGATGCTTGCTTGCCTTGAAGTCCAAGGCTGAAGTTGTATTCATTTACCTCTGTTTTTGTAGAATACTTAATTGAGGAAATGATTTCCAGAAGAATCTTTGGCTGAAAAGTTAACAAAGTCTCATTTTTTTTGTTGAAGCTTGAGAGACAAAAATATTAATTCTGCTCTCAGTGCACCTGCCACCTTAGCATGAGATGATTTATGTAAAAGACTTGTTGTTTTTCATAACATTATAGAACTTTAAACACAAAAGAAAAGGAAAAGAACAACACAGAGATTCCCTAGTGATAAGGCAGGAACACCCACTGGTCTCCTTAACCTTCACCCAAATGAGATTTTCATGTTTTTAATAAAGGATGTGAACTTTCCCATATCTTTCAACAGAAACATATATATGTATTTTAGGTGTTCCCTAGGGTACATTTTCTTTCAGGGAAGCAAACAAGTGAAGGAGGCCTCTGATTTGAGAAAAAAAAAATCCTGTAAATACTATGAATAAACTCTTCCCTAAATGAGCAGTGAGAAGAATGTGCAGTGTGGAGGTAAGGGCTAGCCTTGCTTCCCTGCTGAACCTGAGTTTGGTAGCTCTTCTCTGCTGTGCACATTTCAGGTTCTTGAAGTACCACATGGGGTACATTTGTGAGCATCACTATACCTCTTTTCCATCACTCATAGAACTTAAATTCTTGTTTGATAGGTCCAATTTACTTTAACACAACAATTACTTATTGAGCTACTACTCTATTCTGCCTTAGTGCATTTGCAAAATTTGAGGCAAGGCTTTCTTCTCATTAGGGCTTATGGGTAGATGTAAATTGAACATTGAAACAGTGTAGATGTTTAAAACTGAATTACTGAATCTGAGATAAGAGAGTTGTTAATTATCCAGTGGGTACTACGCAACAGTTTGCCACTGTCCTTGGATGAAGTATATAAATAGATGTAAGTTATTGTAGAATATTATTTTAAGATGTATTACATTTATTTATGCTGTAGAATATTTGTTTAATGATGCAAAGATGTGTTGTATTTTAAGTTGCATTTGTTTAACTCTGTGAAGCTGTGTTACCTTGCCTGTTTAAAACACCTGATGGTCTAATAAGGAGCTGAACAGCCAATAGTGAGGCAGGAGAAAGGATAAGCAGGGTATCAATCAGAGAGAATAAATAGAAAGAAAAGGGAGGAAAAGAAGGAGTGAGAAAAGGAGGAGGATGTGAGGGGCCAGCCACCCAGTCACACAGTGGGCCACGGAGTAAGAGTGAAAATAAGATAAACAGAAGTAAGAAAAGGAAAAAGCCCAGAGGCAAAAGATAGGATAATTTAAGTTAAGCAAAGCTGGCTAGAAATAAGCCAAGCTAAGGCTGGGCAATTATAATTAAGAATAAGCCTCTGTGTGTTACTTATTTGGGGGCTGGTGGCAGTTCCCCCCCCACACACACAAAAAAAAAAGAGTTAAAGAGCAAAAAGAGCTAAGAGTAAGAAAACAACCAACAATAGTAAGTACTGACAATTGTTGAAGAAAAAACATTATCTTATATATAGAGAAAGCTATTGCACATGCAATAGACTCAGTATTTTCCAAAGGAGCCAGTTACCAATGAAAAGTGGTCAACACTGGGCCCTAGGGTTAACATAGTCTAAGACATCTGTTTGGGGAGCATGAAACTCTTTTCTTGAAAAAAAAAAAAACCAAAACCAAAAACAAAAACAAAAAACCCCCAAAAACCATAATTAGCACGTAATTAGAATTTGTGGGTGACTACCTGGGGACAGTGTAAGACAGGAGTCAGGTCAAGCTTATGTACTGTTGAAGGAAGCACCTGCTATTTGTTCCTATCTATTTGTAGTGGTTTGAATAAGAATGACTTCTATAGGCTCATATATTTGAATGCCTAGTCATCAAGGAATGACACTATTTGAAAGGATTAGAAGGATTAGAAGCTGTGGCCTTGTTGGAGAAAGTGTGTTCACTGGGGGTGGACTTTGAGGTTTCAGAAGTTCATAAAAAACCCAGTCTGTCTCTGTCTGTCTGTCTGTCTGTCTGTCTCTTTCTTTGCCTACACATGAGGATGTAGCTCTTAGCTACTATTCAAGCACCTGCTTGCTTGCTGCCATGCTCCCTGCTGTGGTAATAATGGAATAAACCTCTGAAATTGTAAGCAAGCCACCAGTTAAATGCTTTCTTTTATAAGAGTTGCCTTGGTCATAGTGTCTCTTCCAAGCAATTGAACAGTGACTAAGATACTATTCTTTGTTTGTATTTATCCTCATGAGGAGAAGAGATAGTTACATATCCTGGAGATTCAGAGGGCAGTCAGTGGCAGAGTTTGTGGTCTTTTCAAGCACTTTGGTTTCTATGAGAGTAACTGACTTAACATTTTCTATTCATCATGCCTCTGTCTCAGCATAGGCTTATTTCAGGCCTCTAGCTGGTTCATCCTTCCCTGCTGATGGCCAAGTGAGGAGCACACAGAAGTCACCATCCTTGAGAAGGGTTGCAGTGGGCAGAACTAGGTGAAGAATTTGAGGATAGCTTTTCACTCTTCTGCTTCAGCCTTGTTTAACTCTGTGTTGAGTGATAAGCCTGATGAGTGACAGGAAATGCCTTGCTGCTTTGATTTCCCTTGGGCAATGATGGGCCGAAGGGATTCTCACCAGTGAGTCAGGATGAACACTGATCTTTAGTCTACAAGATGATTCCTTGATAAGCAGGTAACTTATCATCAATTTGGACTTCCTGTTTCATATTTATGATCCATTTTTTCCCCTAAGAAGGAATGTATGGTACGGAGTGCCTGTGGATTGGAGTATCTGAGGAGACATCTAAATGATAGGATCAAGTCTGTGGGCCAAAAGCCATCTCATTCCAGCTCTTCCTGTGACAGTCCTCTTGCCCAAGGCCTCTAGATGGTGAAACAAAAGAGGCCTGATTTTTTTTTTGTTAGGGGCAGATAGCCAAGATAGAAAGCCACTGATGGGATGAGAAAGGTTGGGGGCAGCCACTGATTTACAACAAATGAAACAAGACTCATAAAATTAAAAACCTTCATGAATATTCCAGAGTTTTAGGTTACAGTCCTATGTTCCACTATTTCTGTAACCCAAAGAAAGATGATACATGATTATACAGATGAGTGTGGAAAAAAAAAAAACTTTAGGAGGCAAAACATTTCAAAGTTTTATTTCCATTTTTGCATCTTACTGAGTGTGTACTTGGACAAGCCACAAAGCCTTTATAGGAGTTGGTTTTCTTTCTCTGATATTGAGCTAACAATAGTGATATCCAATCCAGGGAATCTTGAAAATATTAAATAGATGTACAGTGCTTGGTAGGATATATTTCCTCAAAAGGTATCCTATTCTCCTAGGATACCTAATTACTTATCCTATTCTCAACAACTGATAAAGACAAAAATCTTTCAAGAATGCCTTACAAGTGGCACAAAGGTCTACTAGGCTGCAATTCCACTATAACAAACAAGATCATTAACACTCACCTCTGAGATCTTTGCTCTTTTCATCTCAGTTTATTGCTGATGTCACACTTCCTAGTAGCAGGGAGCCTAGGAGCTGGTTTTGGAGTCTACCACATGATATCCACACATATTCAACCTTATCAGGACCAAGGGAAAGTATGCATATCAAAAATAGTGCAGCTATGATACATGAAATAAAAATGATCCCGATTTAGGAGCTGCTGCATTTAGAACACTGCCAAGAAACCACCTAGTGGAACTCAGCCCATAACCAGTCTCACAATATATAGTTTCACAGCTAGAGGTTCTTTTTCTGGCTTGAGACATTCCTGAGATGTTCGGTATTAGTCTGAGGCTTAGGTAATTCAAAGACATGTTATTTCCATAAATTGGATCTCATAACCTAAGTCTTCACAGAGTTTTGCTAGGTGAAGTATAAGGAACATTTATAATGTCAGTAGATGTCCTGCAGCATTTAATATTTTTAGGACTAAGAAGCTACTGGCTAAGATCTGTCTTTTAATGGAAATTATATTTGCATTAATAATAAGAAGAATCATATTTCTCATGTTTAATAGGTCTTGTCATGTGTACTACAGTGATCCAATAGCTTTTAGAGTCAGTATAACTGACTTCATTCTACATTTTTGGACTCTTGGATAATTACGATAGAAAACACCAGATTCTTAGGACAAGATAAATACTGTAAAGTGCCCCTGGCCTCCTCACTTTATGCTGTTTGTCTTCCCTACATTCACACAACAAACTATGATGAGAATATAGCATGGTCTTGGAAGGGAGTTCAAGTAAAATAGTATGCTTTGACATCAATGCCTGCCTAAATAACTTAATAACTGCCTTCTATTAGCAGATGGAATTAATTGTGTATCTCCTTGAAAAAAAGTGTTTGTTTTATTTTAGCCAGGCTTCTGTGTTTATCCCCAGAATTTAGTTCCACTACCTCAATTAAATAGTATCCCCAACTGCCATGGAGTTCAACAAAGAAGTGGCATGCCTCCAAGAAATGTATTTCCCACAAATTCACAGCTGTGGGCATTAAAATTGTGTGAGTCTGGTTTATGTTTGGTTCACTCATAAAGGTCTCACTCAGAGCTTCTCAGCTTAATGGATGAGTGACTCATCAGCAAAGTCACTTGTGAGCTTAGGAATTAAGGTTGCATGGTCCACTACTGATGTCTTTGTCTGAGGCAACAGCCTAGAGTCTGCTAATAGAGGACATCAAAGCACGAGGCCCAGGTGGAGGACAGGCTGCACTGTCTGTCATCATCTGGTACAAGTTCGGGAGGATTTGTTCATATTCAACTAAGTGAAATCCCCTACATCAACACCTCATTTGGGCAATATGAGAACCAGATGGACTTACACCCGCCACTTGACTGCTACTGTTTGATGTAGAACATCGGAATTTTGTACATCTGAGCCATACCATCAGTTAATGCCCCCACAGTCCTGTGTTTGCTCAATAGACCACACTAGAGCACTTTCCCCTTGATTTTGTGTAAGAGGGAAGCCCCTTGTTCAAAAGGCACCTTGTCCTAGCTATTTGTAAATTAATTTGTTAATGAAACATTACATCAGAGTAGCACTTTACAGTTTACAAAGTGCTTTCATTTCCTTGTTTAATCCTTAAAATAACCTTGTGAAATAAGCAGAGCTGTTGAAAGAGCCTAAACAGTGGGAGAGAAAATCCGGTGTGCCATTAATTTCTGTCTTTAAATGTTTGGTGTTAACATATATGGACTGACATGAAATTAAAGCAAAGTATAAAATATGTATTTTCCCCTAGAATTTGTTTTTTCCTTGGGGGATTATCCTTCATATGTGATTGATGGGCTCTGGAATATCAGGCATTTCCATTGTGTATCCATGCCTTGTAGAAGAATATCTTTGGCCCCTGGGAATGAGTGTTAGGGATGGGTATTTGGGAAAAGAGTTTGATTTGCAGGTTAGAACACAATGCTTAGAAGTCACAGTTTAAAATCTTAAAATATAACATCAGCTTTGAAAAATATTACACTTTTCTTTTTTGTTATATATGTTTGGACAAAATCAACATGGCATATTTATGTGCAACTGTGTTTTCTAGTTTAAATCATAACACTTCATAACTTCTCCGACAAGAATAGTTTCTTCATTTTGCAAGTATCCAGTGATAATAAAATTGGAGCACATTGGGGTAAAATTTCTTGGTTGTTTGAATGTTCATTGGAATTTTCAGTTAAGATCATTATATAGACATTATGGTGACTGAAGTAAGGGTTAGCTGGAATCTCTGTGGTGAAAGCAGTGAGTCTGGTAGCTCTTGTGAACAAATATAGTAGGAATGCTTGTCTGGTGGCAACTCAACAGTTTTCAGAATCAAGTCTACACTCCTTGCAAGGCAAATAAGGCCCTTCCCTGCCTGACCCTTAGACCATGTGTCTTTATTCATCTTTGGCCTTTTGCTTAAGTCACTGTGGTTTCCTAGTACATGCTCAATTTTTACAGCTTCAAACTTTTGGTTGAACCTGACCTTCTTTCAAATACACTCAGGCCTGCCCCTGAGAGTGACAGCCTCTTCCCCACTCTTTGTGCATCAGTTCTTTCTATTGATTTCCTGAAACAGGCTGAGGGTATTTTTTTTAGGCCTCCCCGCACATGTACATCTCATCATGCTTCTACCTATCGTATCTTTATTGCTTGCCTCTCTAGTGAACCATATGTCTTGATGCCCGATACACAGAAAGATCTCCAGTGGTTGTAGATGATATGGCTCCCTTAGACATCACCCAAAAGTGAAATAAAGGAAAGATGTATCACTTTTATTCTTAAGTCACAAAGCATATTATTTGAAAATTATAATCTTGAATATAACATTTTTTGGTACTGGGGATTGAACCCAGTGCATAGTACACAAGTGCATACACTATTGAATTACATTCCCAGTTCCTGAATAATACATGCTTAAAAGTGATTTTGCTGCATTAAAGGCCATAGGGGATGTCAAAAGATAGAGGATGGTAAATGTCCTCACAAAACTGCTACAACAGTGTGACAGACTTTCCAAGTTATCAATTGTTGTTATTCAAAATAGGATCTATGGTTGAGATAGAGTAAAATTGAGAGTTATAGCTACTTTGCTCATTATTATTTCTTGCCTTTGTTGTTAAGAATGGGGTCTTCTTCTCTGAGTTCTGAGAGCCATTAGGACCCTAGTGACTTATTATAGGCCATATGTATGACTGCAGTATCAATTGCAATCATAAAAGCAGAATAATTAAAGTTCAGAGAAGGGGATGGAGGATGGGAGCTCCAGTCTGCCTCCGCTGCAGGTTTTAGTATTGAAAGATGCTCCATTTGTTGCTATATGGAACTCTAGGTGAGGGTTAATGTCTGCCATGTTTATCAAATGTTTCTTCCTTCGTACTCTGGCTGTCTCCTCTCTCCCTTCTCTTTCTTAGATTAAGGATGAAATACCACTTAGATCTTTTTTAGCCTGTGTCCATTAGACCTTCAGCTAACCCCAGATGATTATAGCCACTAAAATGTGGTACTCACTTTGGGTATGTCAGTGGATTTTCATCCTCTAGGCAGGTCATTTAGATCTTTGTTGTTAGGGAGATGATAGTGTGTGCATTTTAGAAGTCCCCCCTCCTTATTCTTGTTTATTTTATTTTATTTTTTTAATCAGTGGGAACATTTTTCATAGTAATATCACATGACATTGCATTTCCAAAGGTAGATGCAGTGATATCTGCCCTAGGCAATTCACATATGTGCAGTTTCCTCCATAATGTATTTGAAGTGCTCTGTGGTTCATGTTGACTGTGGACGCAACAGGAATAGAACTCTGTCCATAGTGCCTGTCTTTTTCACTTGGTAGCCCAGGCTGGCCTCGAACTCATAGAGATCTGCCTGCCTCTGCCTCCCGAGTGCTGGGATTAGAGGCGTCTGCCACCACCGCCTGGCTAGTGCCTGTCTTTTAAGAGACTCAGGACAGCAGCCCCACAGCCACAGCCACAGCCACAGCCGCAGCCACCGTCCGCAGAGCCCAGCCCAGCCAGCCATGGCGCTGTTGATGCCCCTGAACAGGTTGAAGGAGGAGGACAAAGAGCCCCCTCATTGAGCTCTTTGTCAAGGCCGGCAGTGACGGAGAAAGCATAGGAAACTGCCCCTTTTCACAGAGGCTTTTCATGATTCTGTGGCTCAAAGGAGTTGTGTTTAGTGTCACAACCGTTGACCTGAAAAGGAAGCCTGCAGATCTACAGAACTTGGCTCCCCGGGACCCACCTACCATTTATAATCTTCAACAGCGAAGTCAAAACGAATGTAAATAAGATTGAGGAATTTTTTGAAGAAGTCTTGTGCCCCCCGAAGTACTTAAAGCTTTCACCAAAACACCCGGAGTCAAACACTGCTGGAATGGACATCTTTGCCAAATTCTCTGCTTACATCAAGAACTCAAGGCCAGAAGCCAATGAAGCGCTGGAGAGGGGGTTCCTGAAGACATTGCAGAAACTGGATGAGTATCTGAATTCTCCCCTCCCTGATGAAATTGATGAGAACAGTGTGGTGGTATTGTGTTCCCCAAAATATTGTATATGCTAATAAACTTACCTGGGGTCAGAGAATAGGACAGTCACAATATTAAACATGAGGATAGGCAGTGGTAGCACACGCCTTTAATCCTAGCATTCCAGAGACAGAAATCCCTCTGGATCTCTGTGAGTTCAAGGCCACATTGGAAATGGCCAGGCATGGTGACACACACCTTTAATCCCAGAAAGCGAGCCTTTAATCCCAGGGAGTAGTGGTAGAAAGCAGAAAGGTATATAAGGCGTGAGGACCAGAAACTAGAACCTTTTTGGCCTGCTTAAACATTTGACCTGGTTAAGCTTTCAGGCTTCTAGCAGCACAATTCAGCTGAGACCCATTCAGGATGAAGACACAGAAGCTTCTAGTCTGAGGAAACAAGACCAGCTGAGAAGCTGGCCAGGTGAGGTTAGCTGTGGCTTGGTCTGTCTCTCTGACCATCCTGCATTTCACCCCAATACCTGGCTCAGGTTTGATTTTATTAATAAGACCTGTTAAGATTCCTGCTACAGAACAGTATGGAGGACATCAAGTTTTCCACATGTAGATTTCTGGATGGTGATGAGATGACATTAGCAGACTGCAACCTACTGCTCAAGCTGCACATTGTCAAGGTGGTGGCCAAAAAATACCACAACTTTGATATTCCTAAAGGAATGACAGGCATCTGGAGATACCTGACAAATGCCTACAGCAGGGATGAGTTCACCAACACCTGCCCCAGCGACAAGGAGGTGGAAATCGCATACAGTGATGTTGCCAAGAGACTTACCAAGTAAACAGCACTTTTGAGAGAGATGCCTTCAGATTCCCCCAGAATCCGCTTTCCTAACAGACTGCTCTGCCTCCTCTAAAGTAGAAGTGTATTTTGCATGAACATGCAGTTACTCAAGACTAGGATTAAAGGTAAAGTGTAGTAGTTATCTCCAATACACACTCCTAAGCAGTATTATTCTAAAATCCTCTACCCAGCCCACCTGCCCTGCCCATCTGCTCTCCTCCAATTCGGAGGCACTCCACCACAAGCTCGTCACACGAGAGGCAGTTTGCCATCCCTCTGGAGCCCCGACCATCATGTCCATCCACTGTAGATGGCAAACTTGAGGTCCAGTGGTCAACCATTAGAATAGTAGCTGTGATGTCAGTGGGCCCACACTGGTGTGTAATGCATGGTACAAAGAATATTTATGTACTGGGGAGAATTGTAATATTGAGTAAGGAATATGGACGGATTGCTACTGTGTTGGACATACTATTTCAGTGTCCTCTGCCCTGGAGTGTGCTGGAGGGTGTTGCTGTCTGGGAAAATGCCTTCCATAGAGAGACTGCTGGGTTCTTGGTAGATACTTAATTTTGCCCAAAATGTGTCCTTTGTATAAATTGTAACATCCGATACTATGTAGAAACCGAAAGACTGAGGGCTGGGAAGACATTCTCAAAATGATAAGAGAAGATGGATGGGTTCTCTATTATGTTATCTGTGTGTGGGTTTCACCCAGGGTCTTAGATACATTGGCAACAGTATTGCTGCCTTCATTGTCACAGCTCTCTCTCTCTCTCTCTCTCTCTCTCTCTCTCTCTCTGTGGTTGGGATGGAACCCAGGGCTTTGTGTAGGCCTGACAAGGCTCTGTCCCTGAGCCCCACCAAGCCCCACCTCCCTCTTGTAAGAAGCTCCTTTCTTGGGTGGCCCTATATCTTCCTGACTTTGAGCAGCATTGCATAAGCTGACACTCACCTGCTGCAGCTTGGTGACTAGCATGTGAACCACTCAGAACTTATTTGGGTTCAGGGTCAGCTTATTGAAATGTCAAGTACATGTTACTCCTAAAGCAGACTCTCTGGAGGGGATGGGAAGAATGCATCATCCAGCCCATCTTAAACTCCTGTGAAGCACAGGTCACATGCTCCCATTCCACCTCCATTTGCATTAGACCGAGGGGGAGGTCCTTCACTTCTCTTGGGATAAATTGTGGTTGTCATAGTGGTGTATATTTCCCGAAGTTTTGCCTAATATCCACTGCCACACTGAGGACTAGCACTGTTTTGTTCTTGCTGTTTGTGTTGAGATAAGATGTTACTCTGAAGCCCTGGTTGGCCTGGAACTTAATAGGTGAACCGGGCTGGCCTCAAAGTTGTGGCCATCCTGCCTTTTCCTCCTGAGTGTTGGGATTGTGAGCCTGCACCATCACATCTGGCTTGTTTTCTCATTTTTAAACAAAGTCTAAGCTGAAAGTTGTTTGTAGTCTAACAGAGGAGAATGAGTTTGGTAAAAGGAGAGGTTTGCTGTGTATTTACTGCCCCCCTCTCACCCAAATAAAGTAGACTTTCTAAGCATTCCTCCAGAGCCTGGATGTGACTGTACTACAGTTTTGATGATTTTTTTAAAATGTAACTTGTTCAAGAAGTACTGTTTCTCACAGGCTTTCTGCCCCACAGTACGCTGCTTCAAGGTGGCCTGCTTTCCCCTTTGGTGTGCAGACAGTAAATAAACGCCGACTCTTTGGAAGCATTCTGACTCATAAGCAGCCCCCTTTTAAAACTTACCAGTAACTGGCTTAGCATGGAGACAAGGGCAGCTTTATAGTGCATCTCTGTGGCTCAGGGAGATGCCTTGGCCACAGCTTTCACCCTTATTGTGGATCAGGGTGTGAGCACCATCACTGTGCAAACACTGGGTGGTGATGTGTCTGGTTCCAGAGGGAGGCACTATCTTTTCTCCTTTGAGAAATGACCCTGCAGTGTCTCCATGGGCAGAAATGTCCCAACTTTACATAGTGACAGCTTGTTCTTGGGTAGGATCGCATCTTTCATGAGGAAGATTCCAGAGAATGAATGCCTGTTCTTTCCGAAAGTGGATGGAGTGAAGGCTTCTCACACAGAGGTTGTGCAGGACAGTGAAGAGGACAGGCTGAAACTGGTGGAGATGCCCACCCTTGGTGTTTATTCTCTGTGGCTCCTAATTTGCCTCATGGTTGCTCTTGCTGTCTCTGGATGTCCAAGGAAGGGAAGCCTGCCTTGGTTTTGACAAAGACAGAATTGTTTTTCTCTGTAGAGAGATACAGTTTAGTTTTCTATGAAGAAAGTCAGACAAGTTTGAGATTGGCAGTGGACAGAAGCTGTAAAAAGGAAGGCTTACAGCGAGCACTCACCACTCCATCTGTGCAAAGATCGTGGCTTAAAACCTGGAGATTTGAAACGTGTGGATGTGGAAGTTTCCATGCAGTTGATGCAGTGTGTGGGCTCAAGTACAGGAGTCACCTAGGCTCATGCCACACCAATGACTCATCCCTCAGTGTTTAACCTCCTTTCCTTACCAGCCCTCCCCTCAGAGGTGGGACTCTGAGTGGAGTTTCCCTATTTTTCAGTGGATACTGAGAAACTATTGAACAGTGGGAATGCCTCACTATTCTAATTCCTATAACTTCCTTTGTTCTGTAGATAGAGATTTTCAATGCAATGCAAATAAGATTTTTCAGTAGCATTAGCTTTCATAGCTCTAAACTCTTGAGCAATTTGCATACCATGAAGAGATTCTGAGTGATTTGTACACTAGGTGGATCAGCTCTAGAATGTAGGCATTTATACTTTGGCTGAGTTATTCTGGAATCTTGCCAGAGTTGCATGTAGATAGGGTTTATTTCTTCATATTTAAACTCATTTAGAAAATATCTACAAAGTAAAAATGAGGGGAAGTAGAAATTATTTTTTAGTGAAGATTTTGGTCTACACCTCATCAAGTTGTAATGGACTCACCAGTTTCTTCAGCTGGCAATAATCAACATTTGGTTCAGAGAGAGTGCGTTTGTTAGTGAAACTCACAGTAGACTTCTAAAGGTTCATCTTTACAATTATCAAAGTGTGCAGAAAAATTTTAAGTCCCAAGCCATAAAAATTCAGCACCCAAGCCATAATGCTGACCAAACAGGATTGGAGTATTTGTTTATAGAATTCCTTGGGTAGGAATGAAAGCTCATTACAGAATGCTTGCATTTTCTTTCTTCTCTCTGGAACATCAACACCAGTAGATTGCTGGCAGCTATTATATTAAAAAAGTAAATAAATATATTTTCACTATAAAAAAAAAGAGACTCAGAGCTTCTGCATTTTTGTTTTTCAAAGAGATACTTTTGGTAACTTTTGAGGCAACTTACCTTTCTGGAGACCTCTGAAGAAATCCTCAACTCTAAAGCAAAGGGAGTGGGGCTCATCTGCATAACTATCTAACTGAGCTATGAAATGACTTTGTTCCTGGGAATACCCAAATGCAAGGTCACTAGAAACACCAAGGCTGACCATCGGAAGAATTTTCTACCCAGTCCACTAAACCAAGGGAGGTAGAAAGTGCTTATTGTTAAACTGAGACAATAGGTATTTGGGTGACTTGTTACATGGCAAAAGATAAAAATATTTTCAAGATATTAAAATATTAAAATATTTAGTCTGAAATATATATTAGAAAACATTGGCTCTTGGTTTTCAAGAGGGCTTGAATTGCTCTTGGGCATATTGGAGCTCCTGGTTCAGCTTTCACTTAAAGTGATCTATATTGAAAAAATCCAATAGCTTACTTCCAAGTGTCCTTGTCTTAGTTACTTTTATACTGCAGTGATAAAACATCATGACCAATGCAACTTATAAAAGAAAGTATCTAACTGGCTTGTGGCTTCAAAGGATTAGGGTCCATGATGATGGAGCAAAGACATTTTGGTAGAACAGCTGTTTTATCATCTGAGAGACCACATATTTTTAAATTTAAATTTTGTTTTAAAAATGTATGTGTGTGCACATATGCATGTGCATTTTGTGTCCATATATGCCACATATGTGGGGATGCCTGTGGAGGCCAGAAAAGGGAATCAGATGTTTTGGAACTGATTACAGATAGTTGTGAGCTACCCGACATGGGTGCTAGGAACTAAACTTGGGTTTTTTGAGAAGCAGCAAGTGCTTATAACTGCTGAACCATTTCTCTAGCATGAGAGCTGCTATCTTCATCTGCAAACAGGAGACAGAGAGAACTAACTGGCAGTGCCAGTCTTTTGAAACCTCAAAGCCTATCTACAGTCACCTCTTCCAACAAAGCCACACCTCTTAATCCTTCCCAAACAGTTCCACCTACTGGGGATTAAGTATGCAAATAGATGAGCCTATGATGGTCATTTTCATCAATTTACCACAGTCCTTAAAGTCCAGAGATGGCCCATACATTTCAGTTGCAAATAATAGGCTTAGAGATTCCCCTTGTGTCACTCAAAGAACAACATTGGCCTTAAAGTCGGAAATCATAACTCTTCCTCACACAGTTGTGGATTCCTTTGCCCTCTTACTTGCAACCAGTGCTTTTTAAATCTTGTACTATCCACAGTCTTAGTATCTTTGAGGAGTAAAATGAATCGGGGAAAGGAGAATCTGTACTTAGATCATGATTTTGTGAAAAGATTGAGCCTATAGGCTTGGCAAAGTCCTGTGGCCAAATGAATGGTTGAGAAAAGACAAAAGGAAAAGAAAAAAACACACCGAGGTTAGTTATTGCTTAAATTTCAGATCTTTGTTTCCTATAGTTTTGGTAATGCTTTCTACTTGTTAAGATCTTTGTGATATTCAAATACCTTTATACTGATAGTATCATTTGTTGTTTTAACAATCCCGTGAAGTAATCAGATTGTTATTCCTCCTAGTTTAGTGATTGTATTTAAAATGATTTTAATTTTACAGATATTTTTATGTGATCATGAAAAGTCTGTTTATGTATTATTATTGTTCATAGAGTACTTACACATCTTCACCTAAGTTGATTTCTTTTATCTTCAAGTTGCTTTCAAGTTAAAATATGATCAACACTATTGATTAACATTGTAGTAAGGCCTACTAGAAATTTATTTAATGTTCATTGGTAATTTTCTAATCTTTTCCAAAGTTTGAGCTCCTTTATTTAAAATACTGTATGGTGAAGGGGACGGCGTGGAGATGCTCTGGGCTATCTGAGTAGTGCATAGTGCATTGCCACTGTTTTGTTTGTTTATCCCTCAGCTTCCTGTTCCTCCTGCAGCAATATGGCATCTCTGTAGGATTCAAGAAGCACTATACTCTTTATTTTTGATCTAATCGCAAATATGATCAAGTAATTATACTTTATTTTTACAAAGGTTTCTTACAGCTGACATTAATTAAATAACTCAATCTATTTCCTCCTCTGTTTATCTAGATGTTCTACTTTTAAGAATTACTGCTAACTAGACACAATTGAAGTTCTTGTGGATTTACTAATGATCAAATAACATCATTGTTGAAGCTCAGTAACCAATCATCCATTCATCTATCTACACATCAATTCCTAAACTTGCTCATCATCCATTACCCCATCTTTCCATTCACATATTCCTCCGTTCATCTACTGATCTATCTATCCACCCATCTGTTTTTATTCCCTTACTTTTTTCTGAAGTAAAAGAGTGAGAAGCACAAGAGATGTTTAGATTCTTGTATGCAACTATCTATCCATACATCTACTCAGTAACCAACACATCACACCTGCTTTAATAAAGGTTAACTATTAGGAATAAACTGTGTCTCTCACTAGATTATGAAGTAGGGAGGTATCATGCTTTGTTAGGAAGAATTATGCATGAAACGTTTTCATGTTTTAAAAAATAGATTAACATAGAACTCTTTTTTTTTTTTTTTACTTTTTATCTGAGAGTATAAAAGATAAAAGCCTAAAGAGTACTGGCCTGATTTGGAAGAAAGACATCAATGCAACAAAGATGCCACAATTAATACTCTTGGTAACTTACACTGATAGTCTTGAAGCAAAAATGAAAGCTGATAATTCAAGTTCACAGTTAAATTCCATTAACAGTTCTCCAGAGCGGGAAGAAATGGGGGCAGAATTGTACCCCAAATGATTTATTCTAGTTAAAAAATTATTCTTGGCTATGGTAATTTCCCTCTGTCTGTCTCTAAGAATGGCCATTACTGGTTGACAGGAAGAAACTGAAGCAAGCTGCTGAATTTACAAGTTGCTTTTTAAAACAAGTTTTATAGCATGGGGTATTAAGTACTTTGTCTACGACTCATGGCTGCTGTTGAAACTTGGATACTTACAAGTGCTGGGAAGAGGTGAGGAAATGAAGTAGTTTCTTAGGCTCTGATTCAGGAAAGAAACCTACCCAGACTCTGGATGTAATGTCTGATAGGAAACTGCATATTCCCTGGCTACTTGTGGAAATGCCACCTGATAATGAGTTTTGAGCCATGCTCTTTTCTCAGAGTGGAGTAATAATTTCAGTCACCGGGGACACATTATGAAACTTTTCTTTTGCCTATCAAGTTTTAAATTTTATTAACCTTTTAGTTACCATACAAAGTAAAGGGTTATATTGTGACATTTTTATTCATGCATCATATACTGTGTTCTTATTCTCCCAGCATCCTATCTTGCTTCTTTTGGGACCCCTTCCTACCATCAAATATTTTTCCTGTTTTTATGTCATATATATTCCATTTCTCTGACGTTTCTTTTTATTTTTTACTTCATTTTATTTTTTAAAATTATATTTCTAATTTTAAATCTTTTTCTGTGTATAGGTGTTTTGCTTGCTTGTATTTATTTGTATTAAATGCATGCTTGGAACTTAGAAGATGATGTAGCATCCTTTGGACCTGAAATTATAGACAGCTATGTGCTGTCACGTAGGTTCTGAGAATATAACTCAGGCCCTCTGCAAGAGTATCCAGTGATTTTAACCTCCAAGCTATCTCTCCAATCCCTGATACTTTTAAAAAAAGCTATTCTCTGAAACAAAAATAGCTGCTTTAATCTGACCTAATCTGTGTAGTATCCTAATTTCATACATATTTTACTAAGAAATACATGGTGGCCTGACTCACAAAAGATGATACCAGATTTTAGATCAATAACTTTTAGGATGTCCCTAGGCTTTTCCTGGACATATTGAATGACTATAAAGTTTTATTTGCATGTTGTATTTATAGTATATATCGGGACTTCCCCAACTCCCACCCCCAGGTCAATTTTGAATTAAGATGTGACCAATGCTATTGATTAGCACTCAGGTTTAATTGGAGTGTTCAAGTTTTCACTCATTATTTCTTTTTGTTTTGTCTTTTCCAAGTGGCAGAGGCAGACAAAAGAATCTCACTGAGTACTCACACAGTGAGAACAACCGAATAGCAGCACAGGTCTGCTTTTAAAAATTGCTTTGCAATGAGATTTCAATTTATTGAGGGCTGGATGTCAATTTCTGAAGACAGTCTCCAGTTTTAATTTGTACCCATTTGGAAGGAATAATTTGAAATGTTTAAAACAAAAAAGACTACAACTAGTGGAATGCAGTGGAGAATGACTATCTGGAAAGCTGGTGGGAGTTTAATCTAGCCACGTTCTTATAACCTGCATGAGCAGTCAAGTTCCAAACCACTTGGCCTTTTCCTCCCAGTCTGTAAAGTGAAACTGATAATTTTATGTGTCAGAAAGACCACAGTCACTGCTCCTAGTTTGAAAACAGATAAAAGTGATAAATCAAATTGTTTACATTTTGTATTAATAACAAACCAGCTCCCCCTTATATCCCACCGTCCAAATTCAGAAAAGGCTTAGATTTGACTTGAAAGATACCTTACCTGACCAATGGGTCTCTGAGAAGGTTCATAAGGGTCAAAGTGCTCTGTTTTACCTACACTGAGGAATACCAGCTTCCATACAGAGCAGAAAAGGCCTCTCTTGTACCATTTTTAACTAGCTCCTCTGAAGACAATTTTTTCAACTACTTTTTTTTATTTCTTCTATCTGCCTATGGATTTGGATGTTGTCTGACAGCTGACTTCTCCCAGATCATTTCACTGTTGGACACCTTTGAATAATCTCATACCGTCTGATGAATTCAGTGATTCCATGGCTTTCATTGCCATCTCTGAACAGAAGCACTCACTTTATCTCACCTCAGTATGTAGTCTTGATGCCCAAATGGCTCCTTGACTTCAGTGTTACATAGAAAGTGTGAAATGATTCACTTCACGATCAGCCACCAAATGTACTCCTCAACCACACTGATTTAGGGACCGGAGCCCCCATATTTCATTCTCTGAAATCAGAAGTCTGACTTTCTCTGTGGGTCTTTTCTTACTTCTAAGTTCATGGTTCAGTTCTGTTTGCCATTTAGCTACATCCAGTGTCTTTACCTCAATGCTGCCATGGCGATCTACTAGTTAAGGATGACGTTCACATTTCTTTTCAGGACACATTGGGTCCTCTGTGACTGTCTGCTCTTCCACTCTTTTGGTGGTTCCCTGATGCATCTAATTTGTCAACTATTTCATCCACAGCAAATGAGTTCAGGTTCTCTTAATTCACCATTTTATCTTTTCACTTCTTTTAAAAATAGTGTTTGTCTTTTCTGACTTAAATGCTCTTGTCTTCCTTTGAACTCCAATTGGTTCAAAATCTTGTTTTCCTACAGCATCCTTGAAATATTTCTTTTAAATTATTCATCCTACTACCCTGGGGGGGGTTCCTATTCATTATTCTATTCCCTGGGGGTTCCTCTTCATTATTTTCTCTCCCTCATTAGACTGTAAGTGAGCTGCCTAACAGTGGGGTCTCTTCTTTCCTCTTTTATCTCTGGCCCTGAACATCTTACCCTGGTACACAGTAGTAATCAATGGTTTTAAAACGTGAATGTAGGAGCTGGGATTGTACTTCTGTGTAAGAGCACTTGTTCTAAGTTCTGTTTCATACACTGAAAATAAAAATGAACAAATACCATGGAAATGATCATGGTCAGTAAGATAAAAGTGGTAATCTGCCTGCACTGTTGTTTTGAAACTGTTGCAAATGTTTGTGATAAGGATGTGTACTTAACTATACGGGAATTCTCAGAAATAACTATGTGTTGTGATTTATTATATATACTTGTGTATAAATTAAAATTTTATAGCAGATAGAGCCAATAAGAGATATATGTATAAACACATACATTTATATATGAATTATATCTAAAATTGTACATTCATAAATTATACACACATATAATATATATTCACTGTGAGAATTGCCTCAGATGACTATGGAGTTTGAGAAGTCCTTTTGCCATCTTTCAAATAGAAGACCAGGAAACCTGGTGTGTTGGTCCATTCTGGGTGAGAACTGGGCCTTAATGGTATAACCTCAGTTTAAGTTCAATGCCTGAGACCTATAAAGTTTATGAATAAATTTTACTTCTCATTTCTCACCACAAAGTGGTCCCTCTTTTTTTTTTTTGCCTTTGATGAGTGTATGAGAAAGAAACAAAAGTCATGAGAGGGATGATGCCACAGTCAGCCTTTGCCAGTTTCCTACTGCTGTTGGAGATGAGGCTTTATTAGAGGCAACTTTGCCTCTCTTTATCTAGCTCATCTGCTGTGCTGGGGGATTGGAAGCAGAGTCTGGGATAGCAAAAAGGTACATGAGGTCTGGAGAGATGATTCCATGGTGAAAATATTTGCTATGAGCATGCAGAATGGAGTTTGGATCTCAGCATTCATGAAACAAGCTGGGTATCCTGTACACATCTGTAACCCCAGCACTAAGGTGTTGGGGAGAGAAAAGAATATGGCTGGGACTTACCAACTTCTATCATAGCCTAGAAAACAGAAGCTCCAGGTGCAGGGAGAGATCCTGCCTCAAAAAAAAAAAAGATGGAAAGCAATAGAGGAGATGCCTGATACCCTCTTTTTGTCTTTGTATTCATGTTTGCACAAATCTACAGACACATTTACACACACACACACACACACACACACACACACACACACACACAC
>CABHPP010094247.1:9813-23506 GCA_902168425.1 Peromyscus attwateri
AGAGAGAGAGAGAGAGAGAGAGAGAGAGAGAGAGAGAGAGAGAGAGAGATGTAAGATGTTTCTGGGGCACTAATATGTGTGAAAGCAGCTACTGCATTTGATGGACAGAAAAAATTGAACTAAGTAGTTTGGAGAAGAATCAGGATTATGTGCCTCTGGCTTTTTGCCCTCTTTTGAGGGTGACTTTACCAAGTGAGTTTTATTCTCCATCACCTTGACACCTTTGAGCTTAAGTCAGTCTACCATGAATTTCTAGAACACACCATATGCCTTCTGGCAGTTTTCTTATGTAACACAGAATCTGTTTTTGTGTTCATTTTAATTCTCTCTTGACCTTAAAAACAATTTCCCAAGCAACTCTATTGTTATAGTCCACCTTACACACACACACACACACACACACACACACACACACACACACACATATATATATATATATATATATATATATATATATATCATGTCTCTGTTCTAAGATTCAGGACTTGTATGGAATTATAGTCTGTTTAGCCTGACAAATGCAGAATACATTTCTTTGAAAGAATAACATTCAGTGGCTGCTGTCAGTCTGAGGGTTGGTGAAAAACTATTTTCTGTACAGCATTGACATGCATAGGCAGGTATCTTTCTAACAGTTGACATTTACTATTTTCATATAACAATATTTCCTGTTCCTTCTAGGTATTTTCTCTGTAGCATAATTCTCCAGTAATCGTGCATATTCTTCTATGGCCAATGTTTTGAGAAGTGGCTTTTTTTCTGCTCAGTTTCTTTACTTGAGAACAAAGAAAGGACAATATGTCCTGTAGAAATATGCTTTTGATGACAATAGAATCTCTAAGTCAATGAAAATGTACAGGAGATTAAAGATTTGACTGACTGCAAGTTAGAGGCATTTACAGACTTATTTTTTTTCTGCATTTATATAAACATTTCCATGGAAAAATAGAGATATTACATTCCCTGAATGGCTATCTTGTCATCTTTAGTGGGTGTAAACAATTTAGTGTTTCATCCCTTCCTATTGTTTGCTTTTAAGTAATTAGGATTCTTATTAAAAACTGAGCAAATCCTACCATGTGAATGACTGTTTACTGGTATTTTGCTATCCTCAGAATCTTTGATTTACTTTGAGAGTATTATCACCAGGTGGTGAATTATGAGGACAAAGGTTATTGGGATTTGAGTTCAGTGATTTGTCTTGTTTTTTATAGGATCCATGAGAATGGAAATCCTGTGTCTGTTGCTCATCACTGTTTTGCCAGTATTAGCATAGTGCCTGAAATAGGACTGCAACTTACTGAATGCATTGAATGAATTCCTTATGATTCTGAAAAGAGTATCAGAAAGCAAAAGATATACTGGCACAGTAGGAGTTTCTAGGACAAAAAGAGCCATCTGATGAAATGGTAGATTACAGGTGAGATGCCTATATTTAAATTTAGATGTCTCAAATTTCTTTCTCTGGAAGCTTCAGGTCTGTGAATTGCAAATGAGTAAAATAAGAAAACATGACTTTCCAGTTGATCTTCAGCTTACTGTTTCAGATTTTTCAAAAGTATGTTGTGGTGATTTTAGAACTATCTTGTTGCTGGAAGTTTTCTTGTGTCCTGCTCAGTTCTGCAGCTGCTCAGACCCAAGTAAACACACAGAGGCTTATATAAATTATGAACTGTATGATCATGGCAGGCTTCTTGCTAGCTGGCTCTTATAACTTAAATTAACTCATTTCTATTAATCTATGTTTTGCCTTGTGTCCTGTGGCTTACCAGTCTGCTGGCATGTTGTTCCTTGGGCGGTAGCCTGGCATCTCTCTGCCTTTCCTTTCTCTTCCTGTCTATCTGCTTGAAATTCCACCTGCCTCTAAGCTGCCTTGCCATAGGCCAATGCTGTTTTCTTCGTCAACTAATCAAAGGAACACATATTCACAGCATACAGAAAGACATCCCACAGCACTTCCCTTTTTTGTCTAATCAAAAAGGAAGGTTTTTAACTTTAACATAGTAAAATTATATATAATAGAACAGTTATCAAGCAGGAATTAAAATTACAGGATCTAGTCCATTTGTATTTGGCAAAATTAAAGAAAATATTCTATCTATCCTATATTTATGAGTCTAAAGTTTCATATCTAATTTATCTTTTATCATAACCAAGGAAAATTATAACTATTTAGTCTTCAACTATATCAAAGACCTCAGAAGGATATACTATTACCTAAGTGAACAGGTAATACAGTGTAAGCAACTTCCAAAAATCTAGAATAACAGAGAGAGCTGGCTGCATGGACAGTCACTCAAAGTACCTCTGTAACATTGGGGCATGCATCTTCAGCCTATAGGTCCAGAGTCTCTCAATAGTTTCTCTCTGTGTCCTGTAGAGTATCTGGCAGCCTCCTTTGTGAAGCAGTAATCCAAAGGACCATTTTGCCTTGTTTTGACAAATTCAGTGGTCATTTTTCCACAGGTCCAGCATTTCCATTCGATATAACATTTTGTCAAGCATTCCAGGCAAGAACAGTTTTGTAGATGAATTTCTAAATGATCTTATTAAATAAAAAAACATGGAGCCAAATATATGGGTGGAAGCCTGAGAGAGATCAGGGAAATAGGGAAAGTCACAGCTAAACTTAGCTCACCAAATTAGCAGCTTCCAAATATGAGTTACTTCCTGTCTACCCATGCCTATATCCCTTGCTGTTCTGCCATCTGATTTGTTTTCTCTGTCCAGCAACATCACTTCCTCTTCCTGCCCAGCTCTGTCACTTCCTGTCTGTCTGTGCAGACCTCCAGACCTCCATAGTTAACTAGTGTTGGAATTTAATGCGTGTGCCACCACACCTGGTTGTTTCCAGTGTGGCCTTGAACTCACAGAGATCCAGACAGATTCCTGTCTGCCAAGTGATAGGATTAAAGGCATGTGTTACTGTTTCCTGACTTCTTTGTTTACTTATGATGGCTGTTCTTATTCCTCTGATCTCCCAACAAGCTTTATTTATTAAAGCACAAATAAAACATTACCACATTTCAGCACAAATAAAATATCAGCACACAGTTTGTTGCCCAAATGGCTATTTTGCCAAGAAGAAGATAAACTCCATATGGAGTGTCTTTGCTGCCCTCTTTGAAGTAAATTGGTGCTGCCAGGAGTGTGTCTCATTGTCCAGGAAATCTAAGTTTTTAGAACATTTTAAATGCCATATTCTATAGATCTTTGAAGTACTTGAAGATTACCTACCTAACTGAAATATATCTATGTATACCTAGAAAACTTAACTAACATGACTATAAGTTTGATTATCATAGATGACTAATTATTAATTTGCATTTCTTAATTATATATTACAATTTCAAATGAGTTGCACAAATAAAATATTTTAAACAAGAGTAGAAATATACATACAGTATAACAAAATTAACTTTATATTTGTATCAATAAACTAAAATCTATAGCAATGTAAACATTTTAAACAAGTTGTTATTATTTATCCCATCATATCTATAATATCCCCTTTTCTTCTTTAGAATGAGATTGCATTTATAATCAACTCCCTTTAAATAAAAATAAACATTTATAAATATTATTTTGGGGATCTAGGCATAGTTTCTCATACTACTTCCTGCTGGATGGAGGCGCTGGCAATCTTATGGGGGATCCTGAGAAAATTAAGAATTATGGTCAAGTCCTGAATGGAGTAGTTGGTAAGCCTACATTGCCTGAGCCAGTTGCCTTGAACCTGTTCTGGATGTTGGAACATCTGGAGACCTCTCAGGGAGTCTTCCTCGATCAAACATATTAGCCTGGATGCAATCCACCACAGGTTCTCATCTTCTGTGGAAAGAAAAGCAGAACCTCTTTTCTAAAGCAACGTATCCTTAGACATACATTTTGAAGTCAAGATACCTTTAAAATATACATATTGATTTAACTGATTAGCCTTTACAATCAAATGTCTCTCTGTAGTTAAAGATCCCAAAGACAATATAATCCAGACTCTCTTGTGTGGTTTCCATCTTTACATTGCTTATTTTTATATTACTTTTACTGTCTTTTTAAAAACTTTATTTTTTAAAACTATCTATTTCTTTATATAACTGTCAATCCTCCATTTACTCTCTCTTCCAAGCCTACATACATTTTTACACACAATATAAACTGTTTAGGGTTTATGCCATCTGAATCTGTCTTATTGTATATCTATTGCTTTAAACTGCAGCATGGTACTGAAGTGGCAGCTTCAGCTGCTGACTCCACTCACCTCAGTTTCCCAATATTGTAGAAGTAATTCACCACCAGCTCTGGGAGACATGCTTTCTGCCCACTTGGGAGGCAGATGGTCTATGCCTCTATCAAGGAGTGTGTAGCCCAGAAACCTTTTTTTTTTTTTGTCTGTACTAGCAAAAGCTAAATCCACCACTCAGCGTGCTGTGTGGCTTGGAGACTGGCAGACACCTCTGTGTACCACAGGGGGAATCCCATGCTTTAGGTCAGGCCCACATGCCATTAACCTGCCAGGGCCAGGGGGCACATCATTGTACCATGGCCTGCCATGAGAGACATGAAATAGGATGGTCCTCTTAGCTACATTTATAATCTCTGGTATATCACGCATAAAATTTTGTAAGTCTTCCTAAATGTTTCTTTTTGCTCTTCTCTACATATACTTAAAACTAACGGTCTTAATGTAGTCCCAGTTCAATTAAAAATTAAAGGTAGCTTTGGAGATAGAGAATGGCTCTCCTTCTCTAAACCCAAGCATGTTTGTTAAAAGGAAAATTCAAAATCTCTGTATCATGTCAGAAGAGCCATTTGATATGGGACAGAAGAAAACCAAAATTAAGGGACTATTCTATTGCCATTAATCTCATAATTCTTTGGTTCTATTTTGACTCTTTAAAACTTTTCTTAAGGTATGAATTTTATATAAAAAATTTATAAGATTAATTCATGTGTTTCCATTCATTTGGCTATTTGTCCCTGTGCTTTATCCAACCTTGGTCTCAACAATTCTCGCTCATATAGACCCTCCTCTTTCTCGATAATTGGACTCCCGGAGCTCCACCCGGGGCCTAGCCGTGGATCTCTGCTTCCAGATCCCTCAGTCATTGGATGGGGTTTTTAGCACTACAATTAGGGTGTTTGGCCAGCCCCTAACTGGATCAGCCCCTCTGAATGGGTGAGACAGTTGATTGGCTTGATCTGTTTGGGAGGCATCCAGGCAGTGGGACCAGGTCCTGTGCTCATTGCATGAGTTGGCTGTTTGAAACCTGGGGCTTATGCAGGGTCGCTTGGCTCGGCCTGGGAGGAGGGGACTGGCCCTGCCTAGACTGAGTCTACCAGGTTGATCTCAGTCCTCGGGGGAGGCTTTGCCCTGGAGGAGGTGGGAATGAGGGGTGGGCTGGGGGAAGGGGAGGGGGGCGGGAGGGGGGAGAAAAAGAGAATCCGTAGCTGATATGTAGAACTGAATGGTATTGTAAAATAAAATAAAAAAAAAGAATAAAATCTAGCTTATTTTGCTGAAAAAAATTTATAAGATTAACATATACATTTTAACTTTTGTCATGATATTAATGGACATATAGAATACTAATTAATTCTAGAAAAAAGGCTTCATATAGCTCCCTGTACATGTTTTTGTGTTTGAGTATCAGTTTTCTGCAGGGAATCATGACCATGCCTAGCAGCAAATTTGAAGTCTCGAAAAAGATAATGGGGCCCTACAATGATGATTCCACATGGACAATAATAATACCACTAAGCTGACAAACATCACCCAAAGATCAGCTTTGGACTATAAACTGCTCAGGATAATTTCAAGATGGCTAGCTGAGATATTCCAGCCTCACAGACTACTTGAACAAGGACTTGAGATAAGCCTGGCACTTTCACATTATGCAGAGACTGGACAACAAATGATACAGCTACCTCTCCCAGGACTTGACAATTAACCCAAAAATTTTCTTTTCAGGATCCCTTAAAGATGCCTTCACCCCCAAACAGCAGGAAGTAATTTTAAGACCACGACATTCACATTCCCAAGAAGTAGTTTTTGGTCACTCTAAGGGTTTTGGAAAGTTGTGTTTGTTTAGGATGATTGGTTACAAGTTGTTATTGTTAATGGTCACAAAAAAGGCTAAACAAAGTAGATTAGATTTAAGGGTCTTGTTTGAAAAAAATGAAAAAAGTAAAAGAAAAAGGAGAATATAGATAAGAGGTAGATTATTGAATCTACTCTGAAAAGAAAAAAGGGAAGATATAGATAAAAAGATAGATTATTGAATCTACTTTTAGAAGACAAATACTAGTTTTAAATAGTTTATGCTGGATTGCATTTTTGTATATTGTATATAAATTATGTATATTGGTACAAATTTGAGATTGATTTTGTTAGAAAATACTGTATATATTTCTACTCTTGTTCAAGTAATTGTACCTGTACAGATCATTTAACAATGTATTACAATTTACTAATCCTTGAAAGTTATTATTACCAAATATTAGGATATAAAGAAATGAAAGTTAGTAGTCATTACAATCGAGCTTGTAGTCATATTAGGTATGTATTCATGGTCAAGAATAGATATATTTTGCATAGACAGGTGATCTTTAAACTCTTCAGAGGTCTACAGAATATGGCATTTAAGATTTTTTAATAACATAGTTTTTTTTATGACTATGAGACCTGTCTGCACCTGGCAGCACCAATCTACTTCAGAGAAGATGGGCATTGAAGAATCTCTATATGGAGTTTACTTTCACTGTGGCAAAAGTTAGCCACTGGACAAGAAAATGCCCTTGCATCGACTGCTGACATTATACTGTCCAAAATGGGCAAGCAGGACACAAAACAAAGGATTGCCAATCCTTGCCAAGACAAGATAAGAAACCTCTTTAGAAAATCCTGCTTCACAAATGAGTCTGTCAGATATGCTAAGTCTGTAGGCCAAAGATGATGCACCAATATTTCAAAGAAACCACAGGCATTTTTTGGAAGTAACTTGTTTTCACTTCCAGTTTTACTAGGTAATATTGTAGATGAATTTCTAAATAGTCTTATTAAATAAGAAATACAGAGCCAAATACAGGGGTGCAAGCTGTAGAGATCAGAGCAATAGCCGCCAATTAACCTTAGCTGATCACATTGCCATAGCTTCCCAAGAGAGCCTCTTCCTGTCTAACCTGTGCCTTTATTGCCTTGCTGTTCTGCCTTCTCATTGGCTCTTAACCCAGCCACCTCACTTCCTTGTCACTTCCTATCTATACAGACCTCCAGGTCTCTATGGTTGGTACTGGGATTAAAGGAGTGTGTCACCACGCTTGGCTGTGTCCTTGAACACACAGAGACTCTACCTGCCATGTGATTGGATTAAGGGCGTGTGCTACCACTGCCTGACTTCTGTTTATGGCTGACTATGACCTCTGATCTCCAGGCAAACTTTATTTATTAACATATAAATAAAATATCACATTTCAACACAAATAAAATATCACACATTATTTCCTTCTCGGGTCTCTGACATTGTTGAAGATTAGATAGTTGTAGTTACAGTTTTCCTTGTCAACAATTTAAGAAAAGAAACTCACTAAGAGGTGTAAAGTGTCAAGTTTGAAAGATATAAAATATAATTCTTGGTTGGTAATACAAGTTAGGATAGAAAGTAAATTAGATACATTTTAGACTTACCAAAATAAAATAGATAATGGAATACTTTCTCTGAATTTGTCAATTGTAAATGGACTAGACATTGTTTATGTATTTATTGCTCATATTGAAAGATCCTAACCCTTCAGGCTTACATCCCCCAAGCCCCAAGAGAATGAGGAACTAAAAAAGCTAGTTCCAAGGGCAACCTGACTCAGCCATTACTGCCACAATGTAACAATGTAAAGAGATTTCTGTTAAGAGATGTGCTCAACTGTGACTGGGATAATTGCAAGTGTTCCAGGAAAGACCACTGTGACTTTTGTGTAAACTCCACTCCCGCCTTGATAACCCCCTTGAGGTTTCGGGAAGAATGTGCATGTGAACGTGACTGTACCCACCCTGTGATCAGGCCATGATCTTATGAAATTAGCCTCTAGACATAAATCAGTCGAAATGAAATTGTATGGGAATTGTAATCTTATGGCTTTTGTGGGTTTTTCCTTTAAAAGTACTCATGTGGCTGCAGTGGGCACGACTCTTGCTCTTTGGAGCAGAGGAATCTGACTGTACAGCCGCATCAATAAACCTCTTGCTGTTGCATCAACTGGACCAGAGTCTGGGTTCTTGGGGCGCCCATCCACGAAGGTAGTACCCTGGGTCTGGGGTCTATCAGTATATATTGTATATAGTTATTGTACTTATTATATATAGTTTTTCTTATATTAGTTATATTTTTTTACATTTTTTAATTAGAGAAAAAAAGGGGAAATATAGTGATATTTTATCTGTGTCCCCCAATAAAGTTTATCTGAGGATCAGAGGAAAAAGCCAGCCACTATATTAAACATAGAAGTCAGGCAATGGTAGCACATGCCTTTAATTCTATCACTTGAGAAGCAGGGATCTGTCTGGATATCTGTGGGTTCAAGACCACACTGGGAACACAGCCAGGTGTGGTGGCACATGCCTTGAATTCCAGCACTAGTTAACCATAAACGTCTGGAGGTCTGTACAGACAGACAGGAGTTGACAGAGCTATGCAGAAAGAGGAAGTGAAATGCAGAACAGAAAAGCATATACACATGGGTATACAGGAAGTAGGTCTCTTTGGCAGAGGATCTCCAAGTGGTAAGAGCATGGCTGGCTTCTTTCTGCTTTTCTGAACTCTCAGCTTTTCACCCCAATATCTGGCTCCAGGTTTTTTATTAATAAGACCATTTAGCACTTTGTCCTACACTATCTGATCCTAAACTGCCTCCAATACCAAAGTCTGAGACATGGCTAAGTAAAATAGTTAATTTGATTTCAATAAAAAGCAGAATAAACAGAGAGCTAAATATATGGGAACACTTATTAATTAATTCTTGTACGTTTTATTTAATTAATTTATGTGTTTTAGGATAGTATCTTACTTTGCAACTCAGGCTGGCCTTGAACTTGCAGTCTTCCCACTCCTTCCTCCATGGGGCTGTGATTGCAGGAGTGTATAGCTATGTATGACTTAAATCTTGTCATTATATATCTTGGAATAGTGGAATAAATAGAACTCATAAAGAGAATCAACTTAAATGAAAGATGGTACAACTCAGAAAGAGAAGTTGGTTCTGTCATTAGTGACCAGCATTGGTTATGGGGAATAATGTTAAACATTAATCCAATGAGCTATTTATTTTTCTGAAAAACTATTAAATCTCCTACTTTTTACCCCTTACTTCCTATTACCTTCTCCATATTTCTGCCTTCTTTTTTTTCTAGGAAAATACAACACAGACACACAGACACACAGACACAGACACAAACACAGACACACACACAAACACTCACACTCACTTTCATAAATACCTAAGAAGACCATTTATAATAAGGAGGTGCATTTGCTCATTAGATGGTTTATAATTAGATCTGGAGAGTCAATTCAGTGGTCAAGAGAACTTCGAGCTCCTCTAATTCAATTGTTGGCCAGAAGGGTCCCATGGAAATCACCCAAACCCCAGACTGTTGCGAAGACAATGGGTTTCTCTCCACAATCTGATAAGAAGGCCCATTGATGAAGACAAAACCCACACAACTCAATGAACATGAAGAGTTTGAGCAGGTGCCTACATAGAACCTTCACCTCCATGTTCTAGTGTCTCTGATATGGGAAGGTACTTGCAGGCTACCAAAAGAAAAAAGTAAACACCACCCAAACTACAAAACATTTGATGTATATTGACCTGCCTGAAAAAGGGTATGCTAGGGCAATGGTGGCACAAACCTTCTGGCAATAACCAGCAGATGTCTGATTTGACTTAAGGTTTACTACATGAGATGGAACTCATACCTGACACTGCTCTGATTACCAAGAATCAGAATCTAGATAGCCCAGGAATCTAGGGTCAAAGCATATACCACTGGTCAAAAAATAAAAAGTAAAAATTGAATGTCTCCTAATGAAAATTTGCTATACTTGTAGATCAGTGCTTTATTCAGCCATCATCAGAGAGGCTTTTTCATGCTGGAGATGGGAACAAATACAGAGACCCATAGCCAGACATTGCACACAGAGAGAGACCTTGGAATCCACAGCTCTAAACAAGATGTTTCCATCAAATTATTCTCATCAGAGCTCAGGGAACAAAACAAAAAAGAAGGTGGAAAGAGCGGAGGAAACAGGATACAAAGGAAATCAAAAGAAAAAATGTCTTATAAAACAAAGGAGCAAAGCTTGTGTGAAACCACAGAGACTGAAGCAACATGCATAAGGCCTACATGGTCTGGACCAGCTCTTCTACATATAGACTATAGCTTTAAGTTTAGTACAATTTTTCTTTATTGAAAGTAGATTCTTCTCAAAAAAATAGATTCATCTGTTACACAATACATCCTGACCACAGTTTCTCCTTGCTCCACCCCTCCCAACTTCCCCTCCAACATCTGCTCTCCCCCCACCAGATCCACTTCCCCTCCATTTCCCTTCAGAAAACAACAGGCCTCTAATTGACAACAGCCAAACAGGACAAAACAAAGTACAATGAGACAACGCAAAAGTCCTTATATTGAAGATGGAAAAGGCAACCCAATAAGAGGAACAGAGTCCAAAGATTAGGCAAAAGAGTCAGAGACACATTCTCTCCTACTGTTACAAGTCCTACAAAAACATCAAGCTAACAGCTATAATATATCAGAGGACCTGGTGCAGACCCTTGTAGACTCCACACTTACTGCTTCAGTCTCTGTGAACTCATATGAGACCTGCTTAGTGATTCAGTGGGTCATGTTCTCCTGGTGTTCTCCATCCCCTCTTAACTCCTACAATCTTTCTTCCCTCTCTTCCATGGGGTTCCCCAATCTCCAAGGGGAAGAGCCCTATGGAAACCTCCAATTTAGACTCCCCTTTGTACAATGTCTGGCTTTGGGTCTCTGCATCTGCTGCCTGAGGAAGCCTCTGTGAAGATAACTGGACAAGGCACCAATCTATATCAGAATATCATTAGAAATAATTTCTGAAAAAAAATAAAGGCCAGATTAACTATTCAGACTATATCTTAACCTCAGAAGTAGAACAGACACCAGTTAGATTCAAAGGAGAATAATCTGGCCTTTATGTTTTTCATGGCTAGAAGTAAACTTAATGTCTTACACATTCTGGAAATAATTCTTACATCTGAGCTATAGCCACAACTTCTAATTTATTAAAATTAATTTTATTGCATATTTTTTAGTTTGGTATTGAAATTTTAAAGTGAAATTTTCTGCTTTATTCTCTTCTACATGTCCATTTTCTCTTAACTTTCCCATTCCTTAGATAATCTATACTTATTATTTTGAATGATAGTTATGCTTTCAAAATTCTACCCAATAAATATTTTACAAGAGTCCACTGGGATTTGTGTGCTATCCTAGAGCATGTGAAGACATGAATAAAACACAGACTCTATTCTTTATGGAATGCCAATAAGCAAATAATCATACAAATGTGAGTATGATGAAAAGCAAATGAAAAGAATAAGGCTTTGAAGCTTCTAAATCTAGTTTTTGGGTAACTGGGGACGGCATTAAGACATGGAGTAAAACCAAGGGTGTTGGTTAACAATACAGCATATTTGTTTTCATACTATTTTACTCCGAGGTGATTTCAAGATAAGGATTGTTGATTCTTGAGTGAGTACTTGTTTATTTATGTTTGGTCTTGAATTTGCAGAGAAATGCTGAGGGCAGAAATTTATAAAGTAATGGAACACAAATAATAGTTCTACTTTTAGGTTTGAGCACATGAAGGAGGGCCATAAAAATTCAGGAGAGAAGAGCTCTGAGGATACAACCTTGGAAAACTGAAAATATAGGGGACAATAAAAGGAAGAATGGGCAAAGAGAGTCTCAAAATAATATAGTCTATTTCCATATCCCTTGGTTGCTCCCCAGAACTTGAAGGTAAGACCCTATTGCTGAAGACACTAAAAACTTCAGATCCAGCATTGGAGGAATATAACTGGAACTGACCTGGAAACTTCCTCCCTGAACTCAAGCTTTCATAGTATAAGAAGGTGATACACAAGCTGTCAAGGGAAAAAAGCAATCAGTAGCCTCAGCTAACTATAAGATATGAGCCAGAACAATTGACTGGCACAGCAAAATATATTCTCAGTGGTGTAATAGCAGCAGTATTATCTTGAAGTAACAAACAGCTGTCTAATTTGACCTCAAACAGTATTAGTGGGAGGTAATTCTTGCCTGGAGAAGTCATAGACCCTGGAGGAGAAACCACTATGGCCATTTTTTTAAACCAATGTAATTGCCAGCAATATTCTAAATATTTATCCTTATATGCACATATAATCATAACTCTCAACCCTCCTCAAAGGAGCTTCCTTTTGCAACATGCACAGACTTCTACAAAGATCCATAACTGGTCATGATGCAGAGAATAAATGACCACTGTATCCCCAGCCCCTGAATTCCAAGCACCAATTGTTTCAATTACAATGCAACTCCTATACCAAAGACTAAGGGAATATCATGGAAATGGTAGCAGAAAAAATAGTAAGAGACAGAGGACTAGAAGGCTTACTCCTACTGTCTTCTAGACATGAGAGTAATGTCACATTCATAAAATCTCAACAATATATGCTATAGTTATTTTCATTTGCTGTGATGAAACAATGAACCAACTTAGGTTTATTTGGCTTCCACTTCCTCATCGCTGTCTCTTATCAGGGGAAACAAAGGCAGGAACTAAAGGCCTAGAGGCAGGACTTAAGCAGAGACTATGAAGAGATGTTGCTTCAAGGCTAATGTTTAACTACCTTTCTCAAACAGTTCAGGACCACTTGCCTAGCAGTTGTACTCTCCACAATGGACTGGGCCCTGTTACCTTAATTAGCAATTGAGAAATGCTCGCCGGGCATTGGTGGCGCACGCCTTTAATCCCAGCACTCGGGAGGCAGAGGCAGAGGCAGGCGGATCTCTGTGAGTTTGAGTCCAGCCTGCGCTACCAAGTGAGCTCCAGAAAAGGTGCAAAGCTACACAGAGGAAACCCTGTCTTGAAAAAACCAAAAAAAAAAAGAAATGCTCAACAGACATGTCCATAGTCCAATGTGATGGAGGCATTTCTTCAATTTTCATTCCCTTTTCCCAAGTGTGTCAGGTTGACAACCGGGATTAGCCATGCCAGTTTGGTTTCCTAAACTAGACCCAGTTAATGACAACACCAATCAGCATGGCAAGAGGGATAGAAGAATTGTCATAAGGCCCTACCTCTAGATGAAAAGGTTCAGGTGATCAGATTCTGCTGAGAAAGCAAGAATCAGTGTCCCGCGGAAACCACTGATAGATTACCTAATCCCAAGTAGTTGTCCCTAAACACAAGAAAAACACTAAATTGACTTAGGTGTGAATACATACACACAGACTTGTGTGTGTGTGTAACAATAATAATTTTAGAAGACAAGGTCATGAATTTGAGTGAGGAATGTAGATGTAACCGACCGCCTTATTAAATAAGAAACACAGAGCCAATGTAAAGGTGAAAGCCCAAGAGGTCAGAGCTAGAAGCCTTACCCACTTTCC
>CABHPP010094248.1:0-43543 GCA_902168425.1 Peromyscus attwateri
ACACACACACACACACACACACACACACACACACACGCACACACACGCACACACACAGGCACGAACTTGTCAAAGAAAAGACAGCATGGAGCCAATTTTACACAAAGGTCTTTTGTACATCTTTATCTGCTTGCTTTTAATACCTTTGTTGTATCATTTTTAAGGCTAATTATCCAGACTGTCAGAAAATCCCCTTTTTTTTTTCTGATTTAAGCAGACTGGGCATCTGGTAGCTTCCTGCAGAACCAGTAGGTGAGGATTCCAAGTGACAGGTGTGGATGGTTAGTGTGGGAACAGGGAACGTGTCCACCACAAGCCCCACCCAAGTCCCCAGCCGAGCCTGTGGCCTGAAGACAATCCAGGCTTGTCTCCTTCGTGTGAGCAGTGCAATGGAAAACCACACTAGACACAAGACTCCAGCTCTTCCCCTGCCATGGCAAGCTGGATAATGTCACAAAGCCTGGTTTACAAAAGACCCGCCCCAGTTTTTTCAGGCCCACAGAGGGTACAGCAAATATCAATTAAATCACCATGAGGGGCTGAGCTGAAAATCTTGCCATGAGCATCTGTTGTGCTTGTGTGTTCATATATGTGTGTACACCATGAGTTGCCCTGGGTTTGGAGCACCGAAGTTCACTTCAGGAGCCAGCCGCATCCACTTGTTTTTATGAGACAGGGTCTCTCACTGTCCTGGAACTCAACAAGGAGGCTAGTCTGCCTGGCCAGTGAGCTGTAGGAATCTATCTGTCCCCACCTCCTCGGCACTATAATCAGACATCACCACACCTGGGTTTTTCAGGTACACTCAGGGGTTCAGATTCTTGTCTAGCATACACAAGGCCCTAGAATCTGGTACTGAGAAAAAAAAAAGATAAAATTATTTTCATAATTTTCATTCCCACCATCACAGTGGTCACTGCATCTGTCCCAAGGATAGCGATGCTCCAACAGAGGCTTGTCCTGGATTTTCCAAAAAGGCAGATAAACAGAGAGCCTCTATGTGACAAGTCGGTGGCATCCACATGGTCTCAGGAGAGCGTTTTCGCTGTGAGAAAGGAAGGAAGGGCTTGGGAAAGGCAAGACTATGGGATTCACTGGCACCTGTAGGAAGTGCATGCTGCCATCTCTCCACATCTTCAGGAGACGACTGTGGTCATCCCTCACACTTTTCCCTTCAGTGTGTGCTGTCACAGAACAGCACGAACTCTTGTGGAGGTGTGTAGCATGAATCTTAAAAGGTCTTCTTAATAAAAACAAACTCAGAGCCACGTATTGGGGTGAACACTGAAAGATCAGAGAGACAGAACCAGCCACAGCCACCTCACCTTGCCAATTCCTCAGCTGATCCTGTTTCCTCAGACTGGAAGCCTCTGGGTCCTCATCCAGAATGAATCTCAGCTGAACTGCTGCTAAAAGTCTAAAAGTTTAACTGACTCTAGTTCCTGGTCCTCATGCCTTATATACCTTTCTGCTTTCTGCCATCACTTCCTGGGATTAAAGGCATATGTCACCATGCCTGGCTGTTTCCAGTGTGGCTTTGAACTCAGAGATCCAGACGGATCTCTGCCTCTGGAATGCTAGGATTAAAGGCGTATGTGCCACCGTTTTCTGGCCTCTGTATCTAGTGGCTGTTCTGTTCTCTGACCCCAGATAAGTTTATTAGGGTGCACAATATTTTAGGGAACACAATACCACCACAGAGGTGTGCAACTTCCGAAGTGGCTCAGCTTCTCTTTTTTACTTGTTGACATTTGGAAATATTGTGTCCCTCACCCCATGACTCCATTAGCCTCTGTGCCTAGGATTGCACAGCCATTGTCTCCAGGTAAGATGCTGAGAGTCTCTGTAGATGAGTTTGTTAGTGAGTCTCTCCAAGGGAAGATAGTTAAGTTTTAATAGGGAGAGATATTGCCCTTCTCAGCCGGGAGTGGCGTGCCTGTCTCTGCTCAAGGGGGGTGGACGCATTCCCTTGGCCTGGGATGGAGCCTGGCCCTGCACCAAGATCTCACTGGCACCTATGAGGGGCCTCTCACACCTCCAGCTCTTCTGAATGGTCCTGTAAACTATCAGCAGTCTTCACAGTCTCTGTTTCAGCCTATAATAAGGGGCTCCCCATATATAAGACTTTGGCACAAAACCATGGCATGGCCTGGTAATTAGATCCCCAAACCACAGCCTTTGTGATGTTCGCTAGAGCTCCTTGGCAGTTATCAGCCAGGGAGGTAGGGAACAGGGACATCGTCACAGACCAAGCCATTATCTATCTCACCTCTAGCTGGTAACTACCCATTTCTGTGGTGATGAGCAGAGCCTCTGGCAGCTTAACCTTCCTTCCTCGGCTAATAGTTTTCTTCAACAGCCTGATGTCTGCGGCTGCTGGCAGGTGTGGGTTTGGGTCTGGGGGTGGATTTGGTGGGCTCTTAGCGGGCTACCATCTCAAGTCAATGATGGGGCTGCACATCATCCTGCCGGGCACACTCAGTGGAGCATCTCATGATTGCTCCACGCGGTGGAATCATGGAAATAAGTCAGTGTGGGGAAATAATAAGCAATTGATTAAAATTGAGGAGCTGGCTGATGAGAAGATGTTCCCGGGTGATTCGTGTTAAGTGTGTAAAATCAGGTCATCCTCTGTGTTGTAACTGAGGGGCTCTCATGGTGGACAAAACACACTGAACAATTAATTTGCTGATTAGCCAATGCTCAGTCATGGTGGGGGAGTCAGAAATCCAGCTGGGGTGTACACCATCCTTTCCATTCCCCATTCGATCCTGAGAACCCATTCCATGTAGACCTGGCAGTATGTGTGGCTGTTCATCACCTTTGGCTAAAGTTTAAACGAGTTTTTGACACATGTGAGGAGGAACTGAGGACAGCACTTTTACTGGGGAGCCCTTGCAGGTTGAGGATGAGCTGAAGTCTTGGTACCTTTCTAAGGCTTCTCCAAAGAAGACAGTGGCGAGACCCCCTTCAGCAGCTACTGAGGGACCCTGAGGGTTCAGACTGGGGTCACAGGCCTTGGAGTCTTTGGACCATCAAGGTTCAGCCTAGGCAAGCCCTGGCACACAGCAGCTCAGAAGTAGACCCAATTCCTGCATGCATGAAGAGTGTCTCCTTTGCTATATACCCTCAGAGGTAGACCTAAACCCATTGAGACCCCCAGCCTGAGCAAGCAGTTGAGGGGCCACTATTTCCTCTGTCCACTGATGCATCTGGCAAAGTCATCTTGTGGCAGTGGCTGACTTACCGGAGTGTGGCTTCATGCTCAGTTTGACTGTTCTCAGCTAGGTTTATGTTTCTGTTATGTGGCCCGAATCAGGGAGACTTTTTTCGGTAGACCATGGTGTTGACTTGCATGAATACATAGAACAAGGCCAACCTTCCCTGAGTGTTTTGTGTTATAGTCCCAGAATTGGATGAATTCCACCTTGGGCCAGGAAGCTGATTTTAGTCACTCCAGAGGAAAGTTCTGAGATAAGGGCTCTCCAGATGCATGCTGGGAAGGGGTAGGCCTACTTTCTAGAGCATAACACGGTTCTGCCTGAATTTTGCCTTCTGAGCCTGGAATGTTGACATCAATCACAGCTGGCAGAAAGAGGTAAATTGAGAAAGGATGTGAGGAGTTTCCTCGGGCTTGGGGTTACTGCCTCCCGGGTGAGGGTGCCCCTGCCATATGGGATATAGTGTAGCCTTCAGAAGGGCTGCGTTTAAGAGACACTGATGAACCACAGAGGGCATTCCACCAACGACTCCCTTGGACCACTGAGAACAGCATGAAAATTGAGGAGTTAGGAAAGGTACAAGGTAAGATTAGGAGCCTACATAATATGAGCTTCCCGTGGGCAAGTGACAAGAAGAAAGTTGATTCCAGGAAGCCATGTCAAAGCCTTGGGTAGGGCTGTCTTGTGTGGTGTAGATACACATGGTGTTGACATGGAGTCAGCCAAGTCTTTGCCATCAAATTCCCCCAAGCAAAAAAGGCAAGCAGAACAACCTGGGGAAAGATGCTCACTCCAGCCTGTGGCCAGGCCAGCTGTGAGCTCACAGCTGTTCTGTAGGAGAAGGCAGGCAGGCAGGCAGATCCTTGTGATGAGGAACAGAAAGACTTTGGAGTGCCAGGAGAGAGTAGCAGTAATTAGGACATACTTGACAGGAAGTGGTGGTGACCAGAAGCACTGGGAAGTGAGTGTTCACAATCAAACCTGAGCAGCTCTGAAATCGAGATGGATGCTCTTCAACCACCAAGGACCAGAGAGTGACGATGTCTCTGGTCTTTTAGGAGTGGGAAGGACCAGTGTGTGTGGAAGCTGCTTCAGGAGTCGGGCAGCTTCCGTCATCTCTGGCCCTCCACCACACAGGCCAGCAGTGGAGCTGGTCGGCCGTGGCCCTGGGAGCAAACTTAGTCATACTTGGAATGAGAGATGCCCAGATCTGTCTTCAGCAGCACCCACAGTGGAGTCCTGACCACACCTCAATGTTTCTTGCCAGTCCTGTGGTCTTTCAACAGACTTCAGTCACCCAGAAGAACCCTGAAGAAAGCTACATGTTTAAAACCAGACTTGGAAGAGGGAGACTGGACAGGCGGCTCATCAGCTAAGAGCTTTGAAGAGTAGTTTCAGTGAGATCCCAAAGAAACACGCCCCCTCTCTTTCTGGAAGCAGCTTGTTGCTGGAAGAGTATGGTTACTCTGGGAAATGTAACTGTCTGACCCTTAGTTCTTGCTTTGTCCTCTGGAGGGGGGCTGGTGGCATGGGTGGCATGGGTAGGTAGACCCCTGTTCCATCTATCCCTGGCTCTTTGTAAGTACCTGGAACATAGGCTGTGCATGCCACACTGACTCCTGGAAGCATCATCTCACTCCACTCCTTTCTGTTGAAGCGTGACACTCAAATTTGAGATGGGAGCAGAGATCAACAGCCCCTGTCAGCCGCTGTCAACCCAGGTGTGACAATGCCGTCTTCCTAAATTGCTGCTAATCTTCCGGAGCCCCCTCGCTCTGCACCCTCCATCGCGCTGTTTGCTCACATTCCGTTAACACTTGAAATTTCCCCTCCGAGGTGTCACTGTTTGCCATTTAGTAAGTAGGAGGAACCGGGAGAGCAGCACAAGCCCCGGATTTGGGGAACTGGAGAAAAGCTGATTAGCTATTCAGGGAGAATAATCTTATTGAGAGAGCAAGAACTGTATAAAGAATGCCATTCCCTTCCCAGTAACAATCTTCTAATTATGCTGTCAGGCTCGCTGTTCAGTTCTCCCCCGTGACGTTAAGAAACCCGCTTCTATGTTAAGAAAGAGATTTCCAGTTTCTGATGCTGTTTGCTGATTTTTTTTTATTATTGTTTAAAGAATCTGTATGTATTAAAGCAAACATTAAAAAGTGATTCATGTGCTGTGTAATCAGGAGCGAGGAGGCACTTGGGCCTCTGTGGGGGTGGGAAGGAAGGGGTGCCCCATGGGGTGCTCAGGAGCCCAAGAGTTAAACGGGGGTGGGGGTGTGCGTGAAGATTACAATTCTACGCAAGCATGCAGCCTTTGCGTAGCAGTGGGATGCAGTTGCAAGGTGCTGCAGGTCAGGAGAGGAGGTGAGAAGCAGCCCAGTGGTACACTCACACAACATCCCAGCCCATCGGTTCTCTTCTGTGGGGTATGCTCTCCTGCACTCCACCCTGAAAGGGGAAGAAGAACCTCAGACTGCCAAACCCCAGATGCAATGCAAGCTCCCACACCCACCTTCTGGCAGGAACACATTGAAGGACAAGGAGCGTGCAGATAGGCTACCAAGGACAGACTTGTGGTGTAGCTTGGTGAACCCCGAGTTTAATTAGGGCTGCATACCGGAGCATGGGCAACTTACAAGCAGCTGCATCACTGAGAAAAATGTCTCAGTAACTGGTAACTGCTTTTGTATTCTGGAGTGTGTATGTGGGGGGTGGGGCTTAGGGCCTCATGCCCCTGCCTCTGCTGATGGAATGTTAGTGGGCCCAATTTTGCCATAGTGGTCTATGGCAGGCAGTTGTGTTGCTGAGAGCCCAAGGGGCCAACATCCTCGTCTATCACACTCTGAGTCAGGACAGCTCCTAGGACATGTGACACTGACTAGAGGGGGGAGCAGGCATAGCACATTCTGGAACACCATCGAAGAAAACTGGCTGGCCTGAGTGTACAGAAAGTCCTGGTTATTTGTACTTCTCCAGATAACTGGTGTCCAGGAGAGAGGCCTGCAGAAGTCAGGGGGCCTGGACTCAGACCAGAAGAATGAGCAGGTGGAGAGCCCACCTGTGAACCACAGAGGCAGAATGGTCCCATCTTCCTGTCGGGGTGGGTGAGAGGACAGCCCTGAGTTTACCCTGAGAGCTGTGTGGGCCCCTGTGTCTGTGGCAGAGACAAGGTAGCAAGACCCAGGAGCACCGTTCCCAGATCACTCTGGCCCTCTGTGAGTTCGCAGAGCCACCGTTTGGGGAAGGCTGCAGAAGACATCGGGAGAAGCACGCATGAATACATGTGCTCTTTGTTACCAAGGATAAGACTTCCCAGGAAGGTTCCAGGTGGGCAGTGGTATGCCTGAGCTCCAAGGTGACCCCTTTCCCCTGTGAGGATACAAGCCGGTGTCTCACACCACAAAGAAGAGTTGAGCTACATTGAAGGGTTGTCCATAAGGCCACCAGGCATGTCCCACCCTTTGACATTGCAGCATGCCATTGTCATTTACAAAGTTCAGGCTCATTAGGTTAGTGTTGAAATTTTCAATCGGGATACATTGATAACTATCCTGGGCCTCATGCAGCCGCATGGCTACAGGGTAGACACAAAGAGCCCAGAACATAGTAGGTCTACCAGAACGTAGTAGGTACTCTATGCGTTATGTGCTTCCTTTAGCGAGCTGGCTCAGGGTGGGAAAGACCTTCCTCAAGCTCATTTCCACATTGTCTCCCCTCTTGTTTTATTTTGAATGAGCAACGAGCGCATGAATTTCAGGAGACAAAAAGATAGCAAACCTGAACTGTCAGGGCTCCGCCTTTCCGGTTGCTGAGCTCAGCCCTTCCTGTTTTTTTCATTCTGGACTGGACAGAGAGCTAGGCAAGGAGCTCAGCCCACCCTGAGCTCCGGGCTGAGGAGGAAGACCTCGCCTTTGTCTGATCTATGGACAAGCCTTAGGTTGCCTTTGTGGTCTCCTCCTTCATTAACTTGTTCGTATTCTGCCTGATGCTGCAATGGGTCCCTTTGAACACATGTATTTCTCACATGTGTTAGGAGATTTAAAAGATACATTTCCTGAAGTATTTCTAGATCAAGATTACGTGCATTTATATTTTTAAAAGATTTCACTGACACATACGGATTATGCATTTCTAGGGTACAATGTGGTAATTCAATACTTGGATATGTCTGTAACAACAGTAACACCATGATCTCCGGAACCATCTATGTCTGTGTTTCTAGCCTTCCAGCTCCTTTACTCCAGTTCTTTATAAAATACAAAGTGATTTGTGACCTCAAACCACCCTGCTGCGCTGAAGTGCGCAAGAACCCAGTCCTTCCAGACGACTGTTTTGGCACCTGTCACCAAGACCCCAGTGACCAACCACTGTTCTCTGTAGATCTGTACCAGGGCCCCCATGAGAGTGTGACTTCCCTACTCCCCCCCACACACACACACCAGCGCAGTCTGCCTCCTGACTTTTTTTCTCTGCTGAGCTGAGAGAGCAACAGCATGTCAGTTCAGTTTAAATTTCCGTTTCTCTCTTTGTGAGTTGAAGTTGGGAGTTTCTGGGAGAGACACATTTGAGTTTCATTTTCCATGAGTGTCTACATGCATCCCTTGGCGACTTCTCTTGGAGGGCTGGTCTTTTGCTCATGGATCTGTAGGTCTTTATCTACTAGACAAATGAGCACTTCCCAGTACGAATTCAAATATTTGGACTCAGTTAGCCATTTGTCTTCTCTCTTTGTTCCCGCTTCTTCTTGTAATTCAAATTTTTCTATTTTTTTATGTAAGGTTAGGGAAAGATTTCTTGAGTATGACACAGACAGCATGGTCCATAAGAGACAAAAGAAAAGTGACAAATTGAATGTCACCAGAATTATGAAGTTCTGTCCTACAAAGGGTACTGTTCAGAGAGTGAAAGACAAGACACAGGCCAGGAGGAAGTGTCTGCTGATCGTGTATCTGACTGGGAAAAAAAAGAAAGAAAGAAAAAGGCTTGCATCTAGAATATGTAAAGAATTCTTAAACTCAGTAACAAAAAGACAAATGACCCAATTAAAAATAGGCAAAAGGTTTCAATAGAATCTCACCAAAGAAGTTTCAGCAGCAGCTAATGAAGCTGTAAAGACATTCAACGTTCTTAATCGACAGGAAAAGGATGTAAAAACTACAGGAAAATACTTGTGCCCAATTGGATGGCAACACTATTAAAAAATAAAATCCAGACAATAAATGTCTCCCAAACTTGGGGTGGGAACGGAAGAAAACTTGACCTGACACCTTGTATAAGGGTTGAGCAAACTGACCATGTAGCTCAGGGATTCTGAATCCTGGGGGTAGGGATACCTGGAAAAAAACGGGAGTGCGGGCTAGTGGCTGACGTCAGAGCTCAGCTCGGTGTGCAGAGCTCAAGCTGTGAAGCGCCCAGGCGTCTGTCTGCAGGGGGGTGGATATAGGAAGTGTGGGATAGCCACAGGGTGAAGTGCAGTTCTGGAAGACAAGGAACAGGGGAACGATGCACACAGTGTCACGACCAATTCTTCAAGCGTTGCAGGCAATAGAAAAGACAGGAGACAGAAGCACACTGTACGTCTGTTTATAATAATTTACAAGAAAAGCATTCTGGTCCTTAATAACAGACATGGTGTGATCACACTTCGGGTTTGATGGACAGGCTGTCACCTTGATTGTCACGCTATCACATGTGCACAGGCTTTTAGGGCTGTCAATCATTTGCTATATGTGAGGTTGCTGTATACTTTGTATACCCTCATGAAATTTTGTTCAAAGACTAGGAAAACCATGTGCAACAGCAATCTTTTAAATGATGCAGTTTTACATTTATTTGTTTGTTTTCTCCCTCTGCCATGTGGGTTCCGGGGATCAAAAACTCAGGGCCTGATGCTTGGTGACAAGCCCCTTCCACCACAGAGCCATCCCATGGGCCCTTAGCAATCTGTTATTTTTGTGAGTTCTAGATCATATAATTTTTCCTCACTCTGGTTATGAAAAATATTTTTACTTTTTTTCCTCTGGTATTTTTTTGTAAGCCTAGACAAAGACTCTTCAGCTATCACAATTAAGATATATTTTCTTGTATATAAAATTGATCTACTTGGAATTCATTTGGATATATAGTATAACACTTAAGTTTAGATTTTTTTTTCCAGTTGGGCCAACATGTCTTGAAAAACAAATCTCTTCTACAGGTTTCTGGAATATTATTTACCAGATAGGAAGTTCCTGTACCATTCCTCAACTTTCTTTTTTGATCTCTCTCTCTCTCTCTCTCTCTCTCTCTCTCTCTCTTCCTTTTATATCAATACCTCAGTATCATCACTGTAGCTTTGAGTGGTGTTCAGTCATCTCTTCATCGCTTCCATGTTCTTTTCCATAAGGAATTTAGAATCAGCACACTCGTGGGCAGACAGTCCCATCACTTTTGTGGGGCAGTACTTCAAAGCCCTTAAATGTGGCGACGGCAGAGCTGTGTGACGTGAGCCATTCTCCCTTAGCCTCAGAGCCCTGTGCTCCCCGGCTTCAAGTGGTTGATGATGGATCAAAATCTTTCTTCTGAGGTGAGACCCTGGAGAGAAAACATTTGGGGCTAATCATTTGTGCGGGGGCAGTGGGGGAGTGCATGTGTGCGCACATTCGTGGGGGATCAGACGACAACCTTGGGTGGCATTCTTCAGGAGCCTACTTTATTCATTTATTTTTTAAAATAAGGGTTCTCACTGGCCTGCAGTTGAAAAATTAGACTAGGTTGTGGGCCAGTGAGTCTGGGGATCTGCCAGTTACCATCTCCATGTGCTTAAAGGACCAAGTCTTTATAACTGGGGTGGGGGGTAGGGGGCATTGGCAGCAGCCATGGAGAGCCAGGATTTCCTTAGCAGAGTCACCTGGTATGTGACGTTTCAGGGCTCAGGGTACCCCAGGTTCTTGGGCTGGACACCTGTTTTCCAGGTATCTCAGTACTGACACGAGGAGTGAGTCTAATCAGTAGTGGGGCATGAGTTGATCTTGCTAGCCCTTGATCCGAAAATGGGATTTCATGGAGCAGGCAGGAAAGTAAGGGCTGTGGGGGGGGGTGGTGGTAATTTCTTTCCCTCCCCTGTGCTGTCTAGCCTGGGGTGGGTGCTGAGGTACAACATGACAAGGACAAAAGAGCCCCTCTCCAGCATGTCACCACACTTGGAATGATAGGGAGTAGTCCTCCTGAATATGGAGAGCTGGGAAGAAAGAAAGGGAAAGAGAAGACAGGAATGAAGCCTGTTCCATATTCTGAGAATTGCTAAGCTGCTCGGGACTCTCTCCAAGGCATGCTCCTAATTAGTGAGGCATGACGCATCTATGCAGCTTGCTGGCCACTGTGCTGACCTCAGCCCCACAGGATGATGACCCATCACAGAGAGCATCAGAAGGGAGGGCGGGGAGAAGAGGTGGACAACGCAGGCCCTGGGACCCCCGTGGTGGCCACACACAAAGTCAACTGCCCTCCCAGAACTTGATTGTTATGTGCCTACCTTCATTTCTCACACTTCTGGTCAGGCCTGTTTTAAGAGCCATAGATGAGGTAAGATGGAGTGGGCGATCCATCCACAGCATAACTGTCATAGCCAGCATTCACCTTTGCCTGCACACGCTGTCCTGTGATCCCCAAACACATGTTCCAGATCGCTGATGTTCCCTGCTTGGGAGTTAACCGGGGGCCCTTGGTGTCTTATGATCTGTTGGTTGTAAGTCTGTGTTGTCTTACGTTAGAACCATGCGATGCTGTACATTTGAGGCCTTGAGAAATCATTTCTTTATGTATTGTTCTCTTGTTCATTTGTGTGTGTATGCACACACGCACACGTGTGTACTCTTGCATGAATGCGCATGTGTGTGTGCAGGGCAGAGGCCAACTCCTGGTGTCTTCCTCAGTTGCTCTCCAACTTTTCTTCTGAAGTGGCCTCTTACTGAACCTGGAGCTTACAGGCTTGGCTGTGCTAGCTGGCCAGTGGGCGACAGGGGTCCCCCTCTCTCCACCTCACCGGCTAGTATTACAAACATTTGTAGTCACACCCAGCTTTCTTCTTTTCTGTGGTTACAGGGGCTCACGACTGTTCCCAGCTTTTCACACGCTTGCTGGGCATCCGAACTCAGGTCCCCATTCTTACAGAACAAGGACATTGCTTACAGAGCCATCTCCCCAGGCCCCTAGTATGTTGTTCAGGAGTGGGATGCTTCCTCCTGTTCTGTGCCTCTGGAGTGGCTAAATGCAAACTGATACAGGAGCTGAGTGAGGGCCGTGGTCAAGCTGTGTCCTGTCTTGCCTGCTTCAAAACCCCCTCAAGAGCCTCTTGATGAAGTAGAATTGGTACCTCTGCAGCGCCCACGAAGTCCATTATGGGGCGTTTACTCTGGACTCCTCTTCCTCCATGCCCCAGCCCTCCTCTGCCATCATCTTGTGTGTTTTCCCGCATCCACCATACAGCAAGTCAGACTTGGCCTTGATGCCAAGCTCCAAGCTGGGCCTGGAGTTCTGCTGGGGACCCGGAGGCAAGAAGAACCGCTGACATGTGTGGGGTACTCAGCAAAGATTATTGAGTGAAATGAAGAGGGAAGGAGGGATAAGGAAGGGCCAGGGGAAGGGGTGGCAAAGGACAGAGGGAAGAGAAGAAGGGAGGGAGGAGAGGCTGGTTCGATGGGGGTGGCCTTGGGAGAGCCGCCATCTCACTGTCAATCTCCCCCTGGGTTAAGTTCAGTGACTATATCGTGGGACTCCAGTGTGCAATTACAGTCAGAAGTGCTTTTTCACTCAGGTACATAATGACTCATGCTGAGAATGTAATTAAAATATTGTGGTGGTTTAAAAATAATACTCTATTAGGATAATACACAAGATGGCTAATTCAGGGAGCATGCTTCCTGCTCTGATTGGGCCTGGGTTAGACAGTAGCTTGGGCGTTCCATCTGCAGCACAGCGCCGGGGTAAGCGCGCTTCGCCCGGCTGGAGTGCACTGCATGCTGCATGCTGGGTGGCTGACATTTGAGAATTTCTACGCGCCCCAGAAGCTCCTGAAAGCGGGGGCCCGTCTTGACTCTGCTGTTTGAAGTCTGGGCCTTGGGCTTCAGCAAAGCTCCTTGAAATGCCACCTCTGGGCTCTCCCTGTGGAGATCGGGCTGGACACCTGCCCAGCGACCTTTGCTTCTGTCCTGCAGATTTCACAGGTCAGGGTTCTAAGCTCTAGGACGTGGGCTCACTGGCTGGGTGGGAGAATCTTTGGGGGCCCAAGCCTGCACCCCCCCCCCAGTCTCAGCAGTGCAGGTGAGTTTCCGGTATCTATTTTGTCTGGATCTGGAATCAATGATTCCACAACCAGTACTAACCGAAGCCACCACCACTGGCTGAGAGCCGCCCTCCAGGCTTCACAGGCCTCCTGTGGTCCTCCTCTTCCCCTCTCCTCATGGGAACTCATACAGTAGTCATGCCCAGACACTCCCTGTAACTATGTTACAGCTTTATAATTGTGTCTACAGCCGCCTGCCATCTAATAAGCCCATATTCCATGTTCCTCACAAAGGCCAGCTGCCCAGCCTGATGCTCAAATGTCTCGTGGTACAAGGTGAGAGCCTCAGGGGACTGGCTGGTTACTTCTGAAAAGACCCTTCTTCCTCAAGAGGGTAACTGTTCTCAGAGCTGGCGTGTGGCCTGGCTGGGCGATCCCATCAAACAGCACTGGCCTCCAGGCACCTCTGTCTCGGCCGCCATGCTGTTGATTATTTGTTTGTTTGTTTTCTTGGAAATGGAGTTGCTGGGTTTGGTCTCATTTTGAAGATGAATATAGGAAGAGCCAAGATCAGAAGGGCCGAGGAAGGGAGCTGTCCCACCAGGAGAGGTACCTGCAAAGGCCTTATTGGCCCTGTAAGGTGGCCCTTATATGAGCTGCGAGCTCTGGGAGATGGGGGGATGCCTTCTGAGAAATCTACACCAGGACTCCCAGGGGCTGTGTGAGGACCAGCTTTCTGTGTGCCTGTTTCTGTGTGCATTGTTTGGTCTTTGTGTTCCATTTTGGTTTTTACTGAGACAGTGTCTCACTGTGTAGTTCAGGCTATCCTCAAACTCTCCACCCTCCTGCCCTTGTCTCCTAAGTACTGACATCACACACACACACACACACACACACACACACACACACACACACCCCTCCCAGCCTAGCTCTGCTTTTCGTATGCCTTTATGACAATGTAGCATTGAAGGGAACTGAAGGTCACTGAGAGCTGTGCTGGTTAGTCACTTACATTGAAAAACAGTGGATATTTCTGCCTGGAAACTGAGTTTCTGTAGCAAACTGTTTCCTCCAGGAAACAATTAGGGCCACTGTGCTGTTTGGGGGCACTGGGAGTGGCAGGTGCTGGGGGCATTATGGTGCTCAGAAGGGCTACCTGCCGAGGGTAAGATGAGCCCAAGAGCAGTGTGTGTGTGTGTGTGTGTGTGTGTGTGTGTGTGTGTGTGTGTGTTTGTATATGTGTGTGTATATGTGTGTATGTATGTGTGTGTATGTGTGTATGTATATATGTGTGTGTATGTATGTGTGTCTGTGTGTGTGTCTGTGTGTGTGTGTGTGTGACTCCTGCACCCCCAGCTTCTCCTTTGTCTGATCTCATCTCTCCTCAGAAAGAACTGCCTGCCCCATTGCAAGGAACAGCAGGGCCCAGGCAGCTCCTGCTGTTTCTTACCAGTGGCCCCGACTCCAGTCACCATCCCATTCAGTGTGTGGTCACTGTGGTCACTATCGTCATCTGCTAACGACACCCACCAGTCTGGCAAGTTAGTTCTGTTCTTACTTGGCCAGAGAAGCTGGAGCTCAACACCTGTTGAGAATCCTTGGATTCAATGAGGAGGGGGTATCTCTGGAGCCCCAGAAAGTTTCCATCAGCCTGCATCTTAGGGAGCAGACCCTCTTCCTCCTGTGGAGGCCAGCCTCTCCCTGCCTTTCCCGCCCCCATTGCTCTCTTCCGGGTCTTCTCTGAAGCTTCCAGGCCCTTGATGGTGCCAGAGCTGAGAGCAACACATTTTCATATGTGTTCTTCTCTTGTATAAGGCTGCTTTGAATCCAAAATCCCAGGTGACTCAGAGGTTTATGTTTTTCTTTGGGGGAAAAAATATTCACCCTGGAAAACAAGTATCTGTTCTTCTTCATGGGCCATGGAGCCAGCAAAAATGGAGTTGGCCCAGCTTCTACAAACACATACACCTTAGGTCTAAGGGGAGCCAATGAGATCACTCCCCACCCCATCATCAGTTCTAGAGGCGGGATACCAACCACATCTTCAGTCCACTCCAATGTCTGTAGAAAAGTCCCTAGAACGTAATGTAAACGTCCCTGGAAGTTCGTGTCCTTATGTCAAACTATGTATTAGTGTTAGAAACAGTCTCATCCCATGTCTCATTGTGCTAAGACACAAAGGAAGTTGCAGGGTCATTCTCCACCCTCCCGGTGCCCTAAGCTCTCCCACACTGGTGTCAGGATAGAGCTCACCGTCCACATTATTGGTTCGTCTGAAAACAGAACTCCTTTGGCTGGACAATCTAGTGCAGGATAGTGGAGCCGTTCTGCAGTCCTTCCTACCCTTGGCTTCCCACACACCAGGGTCTCTTCTGCCTCCCTTGGCCTTCAGCCTTTTCTATGGGTGTTTGCTGCCCATAGAACATGGCTCACAGATTGTTTTTGTAGCCCACGTCTGACCGTGTGAGCATCTTTGTATTTTGACTGCATAAGCACTATGTTTGAGATGGGGCTAAATGAGTGCTTTTTCCCCTGCTGCCTCGGGATCTGCTGTTTACCCGGTAACTGCCTTCCTTCCCTTCATCCTGTTTGCTGCCTTGGCAGGCACCGTGGTCTCAGCTGTTCTTCCCATCTGGGGTGTCAGCAACTTTGCTAATGACACCCTGCCTCCCAGGGGGTCACTCTCTTGTTGTTCTGACCACTTCTTGAAGGACCACGATACCAGGCATTCTCACTGGGGCCCTGCACTGTCCCCATCCTGGAGGCCACGACTTGCATGCTCTGGTCCATCTTGGGTCCTTGGAGCACTGCAACATTGACCCCCCCCCCACTGACTCTCACTGACAACCCAGTCTCAGCGCTCTGCCTCCTGAACCACCAGCCAACTCATTGAGGCATCTCTGCAGTTTGAGAACCACTTAGCACCTGGGTCTCTCACTTCCAAGTAAGTTAGCATCATGCTTCTCTGCTTGTTTAGGTTTGTCGGCTGATCCCATGGTCCACTGCTCACTGGGTTCCCACGTACCTTCTCCTGGGAAGAGTTTTATGTATTTGAGTGTTTGTGTCTAGGCAACGTCCTCAGCACACTGGTCACTGCACATGGAGACAACTCCTGTCTTCATCCCTGCATAGGCTATACATATTATTCTAGAATTTCCTAGCTTTCAAATTCTATTGCTGTTGAGAAATCTAAAGCCATTCCAATGTTTCTCCTATGGTAATTATTCTTTCTTTTTCCTCTGAACATCTTTAGAATTTTTCGTGTATTCTTCCTATCTGTGGTCCCTGAATATTCCTGGCTAGGTCCATATTGATCTGGTACCTGGGTCCAACACTCCCGGGCTCATTTGGTATTTGGAAATTGCCCATCTCCTCCTGTCTCTCTCATTCTCTCCTGGGCTCTCCCTCTTCCTGAGGCTGATCCTCTACTTCAGTTTCCTTCCTATTTGAACATACCTTTGTGTCCTTGTTCAGGCCAGCCAGCCTGGGTCTCAGTGGACACTTCCATCCACTCTGCTTTGTGTAAAGGAATGTGCCTAGTGGGAACTAGTTTTTTTCTGTAAAATAGAGAACATCACATCTAGGTTTCAGCATGGGTTCTTTGTCTCTGAGGAATCCCCTCTCCTGCCCTACCTGCCACCTACCTATGGCAACAGGTGGAGCCATGGAGACCTGGGTTGACCAGAAGCCTCTGCTCCACCTAATGAAAATCCTTTTTGCTCCAACTCTCACTCTCCTGGGCTCAAGAACAGAGGCATGTGGGTGTCCCATCCCAGTCCTAGACTCTATACCTCTGACCCAGGATCTTCTTTAGACATTCAAGGCTGTGATTATGGTATGAGTCCCACGTGTGAGTGGCCAAAAGAGAAGTGAGAAACTCTGCATTTGTTCTTACAGTCTCCACATCAAGTCAGGACCATAGGAACTGCTGGGTTCAGAGCTAAGAGAACAATGGGCTCATTCTGAGGACTCTGCTGCTTTGGGGTCCTGTTAAGAGCAGTCCCCAGACCTCTCAGCAGTGGTCAGTTGTACCTCAGAAACCTCTCTATATTCTCAAGAGCCCTGTTGAGGATGTACAGCGCATGCAGACATATACTTGGAGATGGGGTGTATGAGATAAGTGGACCTTCAGCAGGGCTTGCCATGCCTTAGCACCTTACGGAGCCACAATTCCTAACTATTTCCCCTCATGGATTCCTGTTTCCATTTTCCAGATAAAGAAATGGATGTATAGAGAAGGCAAATGGGTTGCCTCAGAACCCAGGAGGTCAGCAGCCAAGTGGGCAGCTTAGTCTATGTCTGACTTTCTGCAGTTGGTGTGAGTCTCACAGAACTCTCACATTCTGCAGTCATGTGCTGTCTGCATGTCCCCTGGGAAGGGTCTTTAATGGTCTGAGTCCCCTGAGTTATCTGTTTCCTTCACAGTCATAGACAACAGTCTTCGGAGGGGCTGAGTATGAAGGTAGCAGGCATTCTGTAAGCGCTGAGGGATACACTGACCAGGAGCAGATTCCCAATTCAGTCTGCTATCATTAGAGAGCATTTTTAACCACTGACATCCAAACCCTTGCTGGCTTTGTCCATGGAAACAGGACACCACACAGAATGAGGTGGAGGGATGTCAGGTGGTTGGCCCAACCCCCTGCAATAATGCCAGATTGGGCAGCATGGCTCCATGGGTCCCATGAAGCAGAGGAAATGGGGCAGGTGAAGCCCAGAGTACTCAACGGGGGTAAACTTACTACTCCAGTCTACGGGAAGCAGGTTGGGGTGGGTAGAGGCAGCAGACACGGAAATAGGGAAAAGGAGTACAACATCCTAGGACCAAAGAAGCCTGAGTCCAGGACAGCCAGGCCAAGTGCAGGGCCTCAGCCCGGGCTCCACCCCGCTGACTGCACCAGCAGTGTCCCCTTGGAGAGACAGTAGGCTAAGAGTCACCCCTCCCTTCAAGATGGCTTCACACACACCCTACTTGACTACCCACCGGGGGCCTTTCCCACCCTCTGCTCAGCCCCGTGTCTGCCTATGAAGTCAGTTTCTATACCAAGGAACTTAAGAGTGACAGCCGGGGATGCAGAGCCTCTGTGTTCTTGATTGTGCATTTCTTCCCAAGGGAGAAAATCTTAGATTAATGATCATGATGACAAATATATTTTAAGATTAGGGGTGGCATGTTCTTCCTCATCAATTTCTATCCCTCGGGTCATTAAGCCTTGAAGTTTAAAATGGAAAGATGTTCAGTGAATTAGCGTAAGGTTCAGGAGCTGTGCTCTGGGAGGAAGCCATCTCAGGCTTGGGATGTGAGGACTGTGTTTGTCTATCTTTTCATATCAGCCTAAGCATCTTTAAGCAGCTTCAATGTGACCAGCAGTCTGTCCTTGTGTTCCAACTCTTGCTTAGTCCCATGGCTTAGGTCTTGCAAGCTTAGTGTAGTCTTGAGGATGAGGTAGCATCCAAGGCCTTGCGGATAAATGTCACAAAAAGTTCTGCCATGTTCCCATTCTGAATTGGCCAATCCCAACCCTCTGTCTGAGTTGATAAATCTCTGGAGTGGCTCTTGGTACCTTAGCCTGGCCTGTTATTGCTGCTCCATGGGTCATGCTGGGTCACAGCACACTGCACAGTTAGCCTTCTATTGCTGGTGTGGGCTGGACTTTCTGCACCTGTATCCATCATGACAGCTTCTCTCTAGCTTTGAGGTCAGCATCCTGCCTCCCAGCCCATCGTGTGACTGGGCCAATTCGGCAGGCCCACAGTCTCCTTGCCAGGAGGCCTGTCTTGTGGCGTCACACTGGCAGTTCAGGAACTTCTGGTTGGGAAAGGGATCAAACCTGGGGTTTCATGATTCCTTCTCTGGGACTGTATCCCAACTCATACCTTCATGTTCCTGCCTTCCTCCACCTCCAGACTGTGTTCTTCTTGACTTCCTGAATCCCACAGCCAGGACCAGCTTCCGGTGGGACTCAAAGGACAGAACCAGAGCAAGGCCAAGCCATAGCTTGGCCTGTGACTGTGCCCATTCACAGGACTCTTACTGAAGACTGGCCCTGGGGATCCTAGGGAAGTGTTACACAGAAGAGCCAGGAAGGTCCTGCAGGGCATGTCTTCACAGGTTATGGGACTGGGGGTGCTAGCAGATGGAGACCAGGGCCATGTGTTCTGGAGGCCGCATCCTACATGGTCTGTTTGCCCATAAACCTGGAGTGTCTGAAGCAAGTCCCTGCTAGGCACTGCCGTGGTCTGCCCCTCCCACCTTCTCACTGCCTATGGGCTGTGGGATGGCCATGGTTTTTCTTAGGTTTTCCATACAGGAAGAGCACAAATGGACTCACAGCCAGGCTTAGACTCTCCTTGGTCTCTGCGAAGCACTGGTGACATGTTGTTTGTTTTAAAAGGCGTAAGCCCAAGATGGGAAACTGAGTAGGTGGTGATAGAACAGCAACCCTGGGAGGCTGGAAAGCATGGGGAGTGAGGAAGGTGACGGGGTGGGGGGGTGTGAGTCGGCAGGGAGTGGCAGGAAGCAGAGCTATCCCACGGATCCCTAGGAGGGTCCTGATGGGAGGCTAGGGCTTGGGGCTGAGTAGACATGGGCTGGTTCATAGTGTGCTTTGGAAGCAGTTTGGTCCTCCATGCTCATTTTACCAGGAAGACAGCCATGACCAGTCTAGTGGGAGGCTGGGCAATGAGGAAAGAGCATGACCTGGGACAGACTGTCCCAGAGCTACAGGAGGATGTCTGTCCCAGGTCATAGTCTGGGTACTGCAGACCCCAGCAGGGGATGGAAGGATTCCTTTCTGGGGAGACTGGGCTCCAGTGATTAAGATTCTGAATGTTTTTAGAGTTTTGAAAGCAAGCGTCCAGCAGAATTAAATAGAGTTCTCCAGACTTCTCCTTTGAGCACGTGAAGCTAAGAACCTGGAGACTCACTTCCAAGATGGCGCAGGGAAGATGGCTTCACTGTCAAAACTTTAAGCCAATCACTCAGGATGGAATTCTACCCAGGAGAGTCAGTAAACACATCCCAGAGGAGAGCAGAGGAGCCGGGGCAGCAGGAAGAAGGGTGTGAGAAGAGGTGGACGGAGGAAAGCATCTTCCCAGGACAGCACAGTGAAATACCCATGTTCTTCCTGTCTCTACCTTGCAAAAGAAGACAGGATTCTCACAGTGTTCGAGGGACAGACAAACCTGACCAAAAACCAACTAACCAAACAAACAAACACAGCTAAACCAAAGCATCACCCACCACAGCAGATGCCGGGGGAGGAAATGCCAGCCTGAGAGTCAGCGCGGCCTCTGAAGCCAAGTTCTCATTGTCTTGTACGTGACAAGAGATGAAATGAAGGTTAGAAGGCCAAGAAGTGCGCGCGCCAGGGGGTGGGGTCAGGGAGCCTTGTTGCTTAGAAACGTGGAGGTAAATAGAGGCAGTGGCAGGGGGTAAAGGACGCCCTCTGCAGCCTGGTCATTTGTCTCTGGGATGCTGGGCAAGACACCGCCCTCTCTGCCCTGAGTCTCCCAGGTCTGTTTGAGTTTTCATATTATGCCAATGGGAGCTGGTAAAACCATTTTTGAAGCTTGGGAAAAAAAGAATAAAAAAGATTTTTTCTGTGTTAATGAATACAGAAAAAAAGCACAGTGGCCAACTGTGCGGGGTCTCTGGCCCTTCCCAGCATTCCCTGGCACGTGGTTGACCAGAATGAAAAATTCTGAGCCATAAATGGTTGTTTTTCATTTGCAATTAGCTAAAAATAATTAACTGATTTTTTTACCTCATTATCTAATTATTCCTTATTCCCTAATTACCTGTGTGGGCTTTACACTGCCTGTGGACTTGGTAACACATGAGGGAGAGGAGGCCAGCTTTACTGGCAATGCTTGGCTTTTGGTTTCCAGCTTCAAAGATTTAGCAGGGAGAATTGTCTCAGCCAGCACCCCATTCCTCTGTGCTATGGGGCTGGTGAAACTTCCACCTGAATGATGCGAACACGTTCACGCTCAATTTAAAGCTCTCTGAATATATATTTAACCGGAAAGTTGGTCTCTCCTCCCTGGAAAGACAATGGTGGGGTCTGAGGCCCACACCCTTGAGCTGGGGAGCGTGTGCAGCAGCAGGAAGCCAGGCTCTCAGCCTTCACTGAGCCTTTAGCAAGTCCTGACTGGGCCCAGTGTCGTCTCGCACCCCACAGTACAGAGCAGTGGCCCCCACCCTCCAGCTCTGCCCCTTGACAGACAGCCACCCAGAGCTCAGAGAAGTGAAGAAGCTTGTCCAAAGTCACACAGCAAATGCTAGGAAACAGGGATGGGGCCTGGGTCCTGTAGCCTGAGGACTGTCACTGCATGGCCCTTAGCAAGTCACCTGTCTGTGTCCCTGTCCACCAGAACCTCCAGCACTCAAAGCTGCACCAATCTTCCATGCAGAGGCATTTAGCTAACTAGTCCTAGAAGGGGTCAGTGAGTCAGTAGTCATTGGAAAGCCACGAGGGTACACATCTATCCTCCGAGGAGAGAAGCACAGGATTCTCTCTGACTAGAAACTACAGATTCTATAGGAATTGGCTGCTGCTGAGAAATGCCTAGGACAGGGAAAGGAGGAGGCGTGCAGGATGAAGAGGAAGAGGAACATGCCTTTGCTCTGCATTTCCTAAGACGGTACCACAGAGACATCCACCACACTAAGTTAAGGAGTCCCAGGATGCCATGTGGGCTGGGGTCAACATCATGTAAGGGACTCCCTTTCTCTGCACCCACAAGCCATGTGGGCACAGCTCTGGAGAAAACACCTGCAGCCAGCCTGGGGTCAGCAGGAGTCCCGGGATCAGGGGGTGAGACATCTTTCCCAGGAGTTTCAGCTCTAGAGGTAGACTTCAGCACTTAACTAGCCTTCTCTTAGGACCTTCTGAAGGCCAGGACCCCTTGCCCCAGTGTTCTTTGCAGGGTTGGGGTGACTATGTGGACCCGAGAGATCAGTACCACTTCTTATGGTGACATCTTTGTTCAACCCAAGTCCAGTGGCAGTTTGATGTGAAAACTGGTAACAACTTACCTTAGTCAGTGTTCTATTGCTGTGAAGAGACACCATGACCACGGCAAAGGAAAACTTTTAATTGGGGGTGGCTTACAGGATCAGAGGTTTAGTTCATTATCATCATGGTGGGGAGCATGGCGGCATGCAGGCAGACATGGTGCTGGAGAGGGAGCTGAGAGATCTACATCTTGATCCCAGGCAGCAGAAAGAGAGAATAACACTGGGTCTGGCTTGAGCTTCTGAAACCTCAAAGCCCACTCCTAGTGACACACCTTCTCCAAAAAGGCCACACCTACTCCAATAAGGCCACACCTTCTAATCCTTCCCAGACAGTTCCACTAACTGGGAACCAAACATTCAAACATGAGCCTATGGAAACCACTCTCATTCAAACCACCATACAGCTGAAGCCTCAGGTTAGGGGAATCACTACTTCATCCCACACTAGGTGTCAGTCCCTGGGGTCTCAGAGCACCCATGAGTCCCCCAAATGTGATGATACAGATCAGAGCCTAAAGGGTTCAATCCGAGCCTAGGAAGCCATCCTGATGTTACAGTCCTTGCTTCCTGGAACAGGTTCCTGGCAGGATTTACTGAGTACTTTAGCTCCTGAGAGGAAACACATGGAGGTTTGCTCTCCAGGGGTTTATGTTCTCTGAGGCTCCACTCAAAACAGAGGGAAGCATTCAGTGCATAAGATACACATAAGATGGCTGCAGTTCTGTTTGGGTATCTCTGAAGACACATACACCCTACCCTTTTGATCCCAGGGGTGTGGACCATTCTCCTCTTTTGGAAACATCACATGGATTCCCCTGGAGCCAAGACTTCCCTGCCCTGTCCCTATGCACAGACCAGGGACCTCTGTTGTGTGGTATTTCCTGGGGAGACGTGAGCAGATGTCTAGTCACCCCAAATAGGGCACACGGATGACCGACCGGAGGAAGGGTTCTGCCTAAGTCCAGCATGGCGAACCAGTGAGTTTACTGGGGTTACCCATGAGTGACTTACGTATGGATGACTCAAGGGTAACTCCATGGCCATGCTGGGTGACAGGAGAGCTACATCCTTGGAGCTCCCTGCCTGGCTTGCAGGGCCTGTTCAGAGAGTCTCATCTCTACAGCATTAATATTGCTTCGGGAGAGACCTTGTGAGTCTCCTGAGTTTGGAGATTTCTGTCAGGCTTGGACGTTTCCCTAGCTTCCTAAGGCTTATGAGTCTTCCTCCTCCCTCCAGGAGGGATTTTCAGTTTGAAAAAGACAGCTACATATTACCCTCAAACATGGCAAATTAGTCCCTGCAGGCTCAGCCAGCACAGGTTTTGACCCAGCAGGGCTGAGGAGTCCCCTCACACTGAGGGGCTCAGAAGCCACTTTGAAAACCACTGCCTGGACTTTTCTAGGCAGAAGTAGGGCCAGAAGGCAGTGGGACAGAGAGTCACATTTGTCCAGAAATAGCCTAAATACAGGCAGCATCTTGGCTTTGATGATCTCAGCACCCAGGAAATGGAGGGAGCGTCCCCAAGATCCCCTGCTCACTTGGGAATGTGAGCCTTTGTTTCTGCCCTTCATTCCTGCTGCAGTGTAGCTCAGGGCCATTCAGCCGGGTCATGGGGACCTTTGTAAAGAATGTGTTTTCAATTAAGCCGCTGGAGCTGTGTGCTGGGTGCCCACTCAGGGCCGCCCAAGAGGCAGCACTCCAGGCTCCCATGAAGCACCCTTGTGCAGATATGGCCCTCATGCAGATGCGCCTCTTGGGCACACACTCCCCAGAGGTACACAGTGCAGATGTCTGCAGCCCAGGCAATGGCTGTGCTGGGCGTCATGGTGAAGATGCTGGGGGCTGCCCCATCAGTGGGTACTGAGCCGGGCACACAGAGGACCTGGGTCCCACTCCTGCCCCTTACCCACAGGCCTGTGGGGAGGTAGGAGCTCAGGTCTGTGCTGATGAGACCAGTCAGGAGGAGCGCTCGTATTTTCTTAGGCCATACTTCTTCCATGTTTGCTCGCCTATTTGTGTGATATTCATACTAGTCCCAGTAGCAATTTGGTTTGAAAACTGATCAGACCACAGGTTGGGGATGTGGTCGTGTCAGGGTCCTCCAGAGAGTGGAGAGCCATAAGTATCCTGAAGGCCTGGTTGTCTACTACAGATCCAATACAGAGCTGTCGCCCAGAATACGTCATATGCCGTGGGAGGCCACAGAATGAGTAGACATGGAGTTTTGTTCTGCAGTTTGTTAATAGACTCATGAGTGGCCACACGAGGTCAAGTCCATGTCGTCACATCTGTGGAATAGCTAATGCTCCTGACCACCGAACCATCCAGCCCCTGATACAATATTTTTGCAATCCCTTTTCGTCATAGTGGACAGAAGATCCACCATTCTGAACCCAACATTCAAGCCATCCCGATCTATCTGCTAATGTGAATGAGAGAAACTTCTAGACCATTCAGGGAGGAGTGAGGGCCTCACCCTCATGTGACAGGAGGCCCTACTGTTTGGGTATCTGTGATGATCCCCCAAACTCACCCAGATCTGGAATATTCTCCACCTTCCCTGGCCCATCCATCCCTTACCACAGATACAGTGACCTCAGCGGCAATCTTCTGAGCTCTGTGGCCGTGGCCTGGCCCAGATGCCTGCACTGCCAGCTGTTTCCCCTAGCCTGCACTTCCAGCTGTTACCCCCTAGCCTGCACTTCCAGCTGTTTCTCCCTTACCTGCACTGCCTGCTCTGTTTCCTCCTTGCTCTGCCCTTGGAAACTGAGCTGTCCTGGCTGCTGGTACAAAGACGGAGAATAAGCTGAGCCCTGTAGTGTCTCATCCCTCCCTACCCCTGCCCCCTTTCTCTGAGCCTCCACTCTCCTCTCTCTCTCTACCTTACTACCAACCTCTCTGAGGACCTGTCTCCAACCCTCTCACAATGCTCCAGCATACCTCCTTTTTACTTGGGTGGCATTTCCCTTCATCCCAGATGCTGCAGAGATGTCACATGACACTTTAATTAGGACCCAAAGTTCCCAGCAGGGCCCATAGGGTCACCTACCCGCCCCCACCCACCTCCCTCCTCCATCATTCCTGCTCTCTCTTGTGTACCCACCCACACCAGGCCTCCTCGCATTGAGTCCGAGTGGGCCCAGCCCTTCTGCCTGACAGCCTAGGCTCAGATTCCATCCCTCTGCAGAAGGACCACCCATAGTCGTTACCTGAACACCACACATGGTTCCACTGCCTGGCTCTTCTGTTTTCCCATCTATGTCCTGGACACAGACCACAGTGACTTGCCTGCTTCTGTTCCCTTGTGGCAGGCAAGGCTCACACAGTGGACTCACCACACAGTGGGACCTCCACCAAGCGGTGCTCAGGGCATGAGTCTGTCACTGTACACCAACATAGAACGGACAATGAATAGCTTCTGTCTGCCATAAACTCACAGACTTAGCTCACCGTACATTATTACAAATCCACACTCATTAGATGCGCACACCGGACCTAGGGTTGCCAAGCATTTGTAAACCCGTGCGCTATAAGTCAGCTGGTAGTGTTGGTGCTCTAAGGTGGAGCTGAGGATACCGCAAGAAGTGCCGTGTGAGGCTGGTAGACATGTTGTTCTGATGTGAGGCAAGGGATGACCCACCCAGAAGCTATCCAGGGTTGTTGTTGGTGGACAAGGCTGGAGGATGCAGAAAATGATAAGAGATAGCACTGTCCCTACCTGCTGCCACCGTGCCTCGAACCTCGGGGGACTTTGAACTTCTATCTGTACACTGGTGTGAAACACTCAGGTAACCCAGCCTGAAAACAGCAGGCAGAGGTGGAAACAGGGACTCCTGGTACAGAGGGTACGGACACCCTCTGATGTCACACCCGGTGTTAGCACAGCTGCAGAACCACACCGACCACACAGACGTCACTTCTACAAAATGGCCTGAGAGACATAAGCCGGAGGCAGAAATGCGGGACATAAGCTGGAGGCAGAAATGCCCTGCTGGTGCCGTGAGTTGCCGCAACAATGACACTCGCAGCCATAGCTGTGACGACCACGCTCCCCTAACTCAGCAAACAGCACTCTGCTCTGGGCTGTGAGAGCGCTGCTGTGGCTGAGACTGGGATGACACGTGTGAGGCCAGGCTCCAGGGACACACCGTGCACACTGCCTCACTGCGTCTGCTCTGGGGGAAGGGCCAGGTGAAAAGCCCTGCCAAAGGCATAGTCAAGGACCTCACCCCGGTGCCTTGCAATCACCCAGTGAAGGGTGTTCACACCAGGGAAATTGGCAAAGGCTCCGCCTCAGGAAGCAGCATCCTTCTTCCTTTTTATCCTGTTTTCCCCCCACTTGTTTCCTGTTGCATTCGATTATTCGAAAGTGTGTTGTCAAACATGACCACTGTTCCCATCCCACCTAGCCCACTCACACGGCTCCTTTAAGGAGTCCTACTCAGGACCACAGAGCATAAGGAAGGGAGCAGATTCAGGGCCTGAGGACTTGTCTATGATGACAAGAATGGAGATCTGGAGTTGCTGCATCCCGCATGGCTCCAAGGGACAGACCCAACTGGGTCAGTGAGGGAATGAAGAAGTGACAGACAGACAGACAGGAAGCTGGGATTGGATGGACTGAGCTCTCTGTTGGAAAAACCACAGCATCCCAGGAGCTCAGCGTGCTTATGATATAGAGTTGAACAGGGAGATGATGTCTTTGCGTACGGCAGGACGAGGAGGAGAGATCATTACATACAGATAAAGAAGGAGACAAGAGTTTATGGTGTAGATCTGGATCAAGAGAACCCATTTAACTAATCTTGGTAGGAACAGTCTCTGTAGGGAGCAGTCCTCAGGCCAAAAACATCCAGAAGAGAAGGCTGTAGTGGACATCTTCTGCACATATCAACATCCACGTATGGTCAGGAAGAGTCCTTGATAACGGTCATGCCTACTCCATCAACAGCATACGTTCAGCCAGGATGTCACCCTCCAGGGCTTTCTCCACATTCCCTATGGGCTGTTACAAAGCCAGTGAGAAGGTTCTGGGTGGGAGGCAGCTTTCCCTGCAGCTCTGCTGAGGTAATAATCTTTTATTGGTAATGTAAACATCTTCCTCTAATTGTTTAAAATCACTTCAGCTTGATAAGCATACAATGTAAGTATTTTATAGGTGTAATTCAATTAATTTTCCAAAGAAAAGTATCAGTTAGATGCGTGTAAACATACTGGTTAAATTGTATGTCTTCATTCCTTCCACTCCAATGACGGAGATGGGGAAGAACAGACTATAAAAATTGCACCACGAGCTTGTTCTTCTTCTTCTTTTTTTTAATCACCTGTCAAATTATTGCTGAGACGCCCATAGTTGGTAGCGAAACATTGCGATCCAACGCTAGCGAGCGGCGAGATGCCATGTGTAGGTTACACATTGAGTTTAGGTAATGTACCAGAAAACACGGCATGAAAACACTAATTTTCTCAATATATATCGGTAGACGCGCTGTTTACCAATGAGAGGCGAAGACGTCTTTAAACAGTTTGTTAACTTGAAGTCTTGGCTAGGTTGCAAGTGAATCTGCTCTAGCTGTACTCGAACTGATGACAGAAGTCCCTAGGACTCTGCAGCTCACTTAAGTCCAGCTGCTTGGGGGATGTCCCAGGTCCTGGGCTCCAGACAGCAGACTAGTTCATGATTTGCTCGGTGGGCAGTTCTCCTGTTAGAGCAAACACAAGCAACTCCCTTCCCTCTTCTCTCCATCATAGTTTCCCACGTCACGCACAGCCTCCTTCTGGAAGATGACCTCCACACCCTGCAGCCCATCCTTCACGGAGGGAGCAGAGAGAGCTGTTATTAACTGCGCATCTCAAGCCGTTGAACGGGAGAGCCGGTTTAATTTAATTTATCTGGCCTATAAAAATAAAATAAAGAGAAACAGGAGATGTGTTATTACCCGCCTTCGATGACACCGGCATTCAAACATTTTATTAGCTTATTATTGAACAGCGTCTCCGACAAGGGCCTCTTTGTCTCTCGTGCCATTCTGTGAAACCTATTCTTCAGTTTTAAGGAATAATTGTTGTCTTAAGAGCACGAGGGAAAAATAGACTCTTGTGACTTGTGGGTCGATCTGGAGGAGGCCTTCTCAGTGCTGGCTCCTGCCTGGTCCGATGTAGCTTTCCCTCAGCTCTTTCCTTAGGTCCTGACACCGTGATACTGGGCAGTTTCATCCAAGGGGCCTTTAACTAAACCAGTGAACCCTACAAAATCCAGCCGGAGATACAGACTCCATGAGGCCCCTTTGCTCACAAGCTCCGTGGAACATTCCAGGGAACGCTGGCTTGGTCACCATTAATGCTTTTTAGGCAGCTAAGGCAACTGTGTGCCAAGACCAGGCCTTGCGTTGCGTACCAATAAGTACCTGCTAACATTGGCATGAACACAGGGTGACCCTACACCGAGGCCAGGTAGCCTTTTCTGTATTCCAGCACCTGGCAAGATTACATATTCATTCAACAATCCCATTTTTAAAAAGTGGTTGAAAGGTTCCTTGGATTGTGGAAAAAGGCCATCGGCCTTGAAGGGCACTTTAGCCCAAGCAGGGACATCACCTACAAAGTAAGGGGCCCAGGGAACATGCATCATGTCAGGCAGAGGGGGCACTCTTTCTTCCTGAGCATTTTGATGCTGGTGTGTTATTACCATCACTCTGTAGTGACCTCCTCGTGACCCTGAAGTGTGAGGTCTGAGGAGATACTCCAAAGGATTGGGCAAGAAAGCCAAGGAGCCATTTCTCCATGTGATCTGTCTAATGAATTAAGCACCTCTTACAGGCTTCTTACATGTTATTTAAATACAGCATGTTTTATGGGGGGGTTGTGTGATTGTGACAGGATCTCATGTCGCCCAGGCTGGCTTTGAACTCACGGTGAAGCTGAAGCTGGCCCCGCCCTGGGATTGTACATTTGCACCACCATATCCAGCTCTGTCACCTTACTTAATTTCATCAGCAGCCACAAGACAATCCTGTCACTGCATTGACTTTCTGGCAGCAGAAATCAGTCGATCCAAGGGCCGTTATCAGTTAGCAAACAAGGCCGTGGAGTAACAACAAATACTTTCTCTACTCACGGAACTGGCTCATGCCAAGGGCTCTCCATCAAGCAGTCCATAAATGCACCAGCTTCCATAAAAACGGCTGTGGCCACTGATTTAACATACGCTGAGGCCCAAATAAATTTTAGTTGGTAATAGACACATTTTTAAATCTTTTGCTTTCAAAGACCTGACTTATTGCTCTATTTTTAAAGGTTAAAAACATTGCTAATCGCCTTTATATCGATCTGGGGCTTCCAAAAAAAAAAAAATCTGCATGTATAATGGACGCATAAGACAGCATTTTAAGAGAAATGGAAGACATCGGAATTCAAGTCTGTCCCTGGAGACTGCGGCAGAGGCGGAAGGGGCAGCGATCCGACTCTGCTCCTCCCTTAAGTTTCTGGAGATGTTTTCATGTGTGTCAGTGGAAGAGCAAACAAATCATAGGAAAGAAAAGTAAATCTTCGCGTTATAAAAATCGATTGTTTCTCCGAGTCAGTGCTGTGACTGCGTGTGCTCCCTGCTGTGTGGATTCTCTGTTGTGTGGCGGGGAAGTGGTGTGCCAGTGGAGGTTTTGAGTCACGGTCCAGCAGGGTTGCTGTTAGCCGTGTGTATCTTTTCAGATTTAAATATGAATTTGATACATTCAAAATCAAATAAAATTAGAAACTCGGTTCTCCCCACAAGCCGGATCTGTGGCACCCTGTCACCCTGAGTGGTTCAGGGCCACCACCCAGCACTTGGAAATGATGCACATTTCCAACACAAGGGCCTGTTGGTGCCGCTGTCTCAGAATTCACACTTCCAGTAGAGATCTCCCACAAATCATGGGGTGGCACAATCTTTTTTATGCAGTCTGCCTATCTTTGCATGTATGTAGGAGCATGTGTCTACCTTTGGTAGTAGAAAAAAAATACCATTTTTAATGCCTTGAGAGTGAGTTTGGACTTACTGAATGTGTTTTCAATTTGAGACCTATCAGCTCTTTGGAGGTTCCCAGGCCCCCTCAACTGTATCCCAGGGTATGCCATGTCCCGCTCAGAACAGACCCTAGCCCCCGGAAGGTGTCTCCATTTTTAGCTCTGGTATGACAACAGGCTGAGTGAGATACCACAGCCATGGTCACAATAAGGAGCCAGAGCCCTAGGGACCACTCTAAGATCTTGCACAATGTGACCTCTCTAGAGCAGCACACAGAACCACATGGGGACATATTGACATGGAAGATATTGGATGACAGTTTTGTTTGGTTGCCAGCCCTTCAGCTTGGGCTTTTGTTTGTGGTGCCTCCTGTGAATGGTGGATGAGAAGGGCCTGCTGTCTCCACAGGGTCAGGTAGAAGCTCCTTCCTTCCTGGTGCTTATCTTATTCAGCCCCTCAGAGAGCTCTGCTCCCCAAGTGGGACCCATAACCTTGAACTGTGAGAGCATCCCAGGAGGCTGCAGGCCAGTGACATGGCCCGGGTACCTTTCAGAGCAGGTCCCTGCCCTCCTACGGGCCAGGCCGTGTACCCCTACAGCTGCTGGCTGGCGCCACTCTGCACCCCTTTTGTTTCTCACAACCTCTTTGCACTGGAACCCAGATGCAAGTGAACCGGTCACAAAAGAAGTATCTGGTTAAATGCCTGCTAAACAGGTTTAAAATTACTGCTCATTGTGTGAAGCAGATGCAAGCCTTAAACAAATGCAAAACATGCAGATGCCAGAGGAGGCAGCTCCACAGACACAGCCTCAGTGCCTGGTGCTGCGGGGGTGAGATGGGTGCGATCCTTGACGTCCTAAGCAAGTGGGGCCAGCCCATGAATACTGGAGGAGCTGTCAAGGGCAGGGACCCCCGTGCTGCCGGCGGGCGCCATATGGTTCTCTTGTTGCTCTTCTGTGAGTCTTCATCCTTCTAACATCAAATGAGTGACAGCGCATCCCTACTGCCTTCCTCGTGATCCTGTGAAGGTACCTGGAGGCTTCCTCTTTCTCCACACACACACACAGAGGTCTTCTTAGCTTGGGCCGAGAGTGAGTAGTGAGCGATGCGGCCTGGCTGAGCACATTGCTTATCATTTATTTTGTTGTTCGATGTGTGTTTCTTGGTGGTGCTTGATGGTTCGCAAGCTGCTGCCTGGCAGGGGCGTACAGATGAGTTTTCGGATGACAGTGTCCATCAATCACAGAACTAGATTTAGTGTTATGAGGTGTTCTGGGTAAGTCCACCACAGGCCCTCCATTCTGCCAGAGGAAGCATCTGTCCTGCTAGGTGGCTACTGCTGCTGGTGCTTTTTTTCTTACTCTGTAGCTCCACCAACCCTGGAACTCACCATGTATCCCAGACTGCCCTCAAGCTTGTGGCCATCCCCCTTCCTCAGCCTTCCAAGCTCTAGGATTACAGGCAGAAACCTCTGCGCTCAGCTTCACGTTTTTATAAATACTTTGCTCTTAGCCTGCTCCTCAGGATGAACATCTTTTTTGTTTTCTGTCCTGGCTTACTGAGACCTCAAGGCCCAAGAGAATAGGTAACAGGCAGGTCACCCTCATCATTGCAAGAATCAGAGCCTTGGTCAGACCCTAGCCAGCTCTGAGACTCACAGGCCCACCCCTCTGCTGACCAGAAGGGAAGGCTGTGCCAGAAACAGCTCATTCATGTTTCCTTTCCTGTTTTGGTGTCCCAGTGTCTAGGACAAGGGGACAATATTTATTCCTGAAATCTGATGTTTGGTTCATTTAACATTTTCCTTCTTGCTTTAGAAACTGGGTATGTTTACCATGACTATTGTGTCTTGGAACATGCTAGAGCTGTTCTCCACAGAGGTGACACCACCTGCCTGCCTTACTTGTATAGTATGAACACGTGAGGTCCACTCTTTGGCAGCTCTCAAGACTCCAATGCACCATTAGTAACTGCAATCACCACAGTGAACTACCCTCTGACTCTCCCATCAGGTCTCAAGCCTTTATGTGGACCCACCAGCATCTCGCCAGCAGCCCACCTCCAGCTGCATCATGCCCCCGGCAACACCATTGCCCCCTCCTCTCCTCTGAGTTCACTCTTTTGCCTTTTTGCATTCCATGTATCAGGGAGATAGTGCGATATTTTCTTTCTGACTTCACAGGGCTTCCTTTCTGCTCATCAGTGTTGTCACAAATGACAGAACTTCTTTCCACCAACTGAGTCCTATTTGGTGATGTTTGCACTTTTTCTTCCATATCCCTAACCACCTGTTGAGGGACACCTGGTGTATTGGTGACTTTTCTGTCAATGGGATAGATCAACGTGAATAAAAGCACCTGAAGGAGGGATTTATTTTGTCTTCCGGTTCCAGAGGGAGAGAGTCTGTTATATTGAGAAAGGCACGGCATGGTGGCCGGAGCAGGAAGCTGATCGATCGCATTTCATCTGTACATAGAAAGCAAAGAGAGGGCTGGAGAGATGGCACAGTGGTTAAGACCACTGACTGCTCTTCCAAAGGACCAGAGTTCAATTCCCAGCACCCACATGGTGACTCACAACCATCCGCAACCTCCAGTCTTAGAGGTCTGAGGCTCTCCTCTGTGGGCACTGCATGAATGTGGTACACAGACACACAGGCAGGCAGGACATCCATACACATAAAAATAAATACATATTTTTTATAAAAGAAAGCAAAGAGAACAGGAAGTGAGGCAGGTGATCCTATCAATCCTCAAGGCCTGTTCCTAGTGACACACTTCCTTCAGCAAGGGGCTGTACCTACTGAAGATTCGGTAGCCTCCCCAGACAGCGCCACCAACTGGAGACGGAATGTTCAAACACCTGAGTCTATGGGGAACATTTTTCACTCAGCCCACCACACTTGGTGTGTCCCTGTTGGCTACCAATGAACACGTGTGTGCAGGAGTCTCTTGGACATACTGGCTTCAGTTTTCCTACAGGCAAACTCAGGAGCAGAGCCACTGATTCACACGTGGTTCTATTGGTAACTTTTTGAGGGTTCTCCATACGACTTCCCTGAAGACTGTATGAGTTCCCATCCCCTTTAGCAAAACACAAGGAGTCCGGTTTCTCTGTGCCAACCAGCACTGCTGTCTTCTGTCTCTCGACTGACATTTCCTCCAGCAGTTGGGAGGTGGTGGCTCATTCTGGCTTTAATGTGATTTTTTTTTTCATAGCAGTTGGTCACTTTGAACATTTTGTCCATACTTGTTGACTATTTCTGTTTCTTCTTTTGAAAAATGTTTGTGTAAATCTTCTGACGTTTTCCCCCTTCGTTTTTTTTTTTTCTTTTTTGAAACAGAGTCTCACTCTGCAGCTGTGGTTGGCCTGGTGCTCCCTATGTGACATTCAAGCTGGCCTCAAACTTATGGCAATCCTCCTGCCTCAGCTTCCTGAGTGCTGGGATTACAAGGCACGAGTCACCGCACCCAGTCTGACCATTCTTATCTATTTCACTTACTTGCCCCTCATTGGATGTGTATCTGGGCACAGAATACAAGGGCGCTCGTCCTCCTGGGTTAGAAGCGGGGACCAGTAGTCAGGAAGCCAACAGGTACGCTAACACAGATGTTCACACAGAGCAAATGCTCCACCAGAACAGGTGCCATGACCCCCAGCTAACAGCACAGCCCAAGACTCAAGAGGAGCGGGCTTCTGTAGGTGCACGGTGAATGTGTCACCAGGCTGCCTCCGCCCCCTCCCTCTGATCTTTGCCCCTTAGCATCTCCATAAGGTGGGATGCCTCTGTTACTGACTCCAAGGAAATACCCAACCAAAAAGGCAGTCCTTTCACTGCCTAAAGGAATGCAGACATATACTGGACACACAAACATATGCTCATATGCAGCAAGCACAGTATGTTTAGCTGCATGAGGATGCTATCAGTTGACTCCAACTTCTGAGACCCTGGTGGTTTTGTGTGTTCTTCGGAAATTAGCTCTTTTTAAAAAGACACATCTTTAATAACTCCTCATTTGTACTATGACTTTTTGGTGTATGTCAGGGCAGTAGGTTCCTATCTTCTCAGCCTCGTTCTGTGTTACAGGCACACACAGAGCTGTGGAAGTCAGCTCACTCCAAACTGCCCGGTCAAGAGCCAGCTGACGACCAGGAGCTCACCAGCCAGCTGTCTTCTCCTTACCCATAAAAGTATAGCAACCAGGAGGGTTTTTTTTTTTTCTGCTCCCCGAGATCAGGGCAGGGGACGGGGCAGCCGCTGCAGAGGAGGAAGGTGCTGTTTTGCTGCAAAGGACACTGGCAATTTCTCCCACTTTTGCTAAGGGGGTCCTGTGTACTGGTAGTTCCCATGCGTGGTGGGTTCTTATGACTAACACCCTCTAAATTCCCACAAGGACTGATATGGTGTTGGGGAGACATCTCCCCATTTCCTGACCCCAGCAGATCTCCCTTAAGGCTACATCAGCTCTCTGTGAAACCACCTCTGTCTTGTGGCCTCAATGCTGAATGTGGCAGTCGGCACTCCCCATCAGGCCTGACATTTGAGGGTGAGGACAGAAAGTCCCCATGCTGAAACTGGTGAGGGTGGGAGAGAGGAGGCCATTCTGTGGGAGTGTCACAAACCCATCGGTTTCTCCCTGTGTCCCCTGGAGGAAAGTAGAGCAGCAATGAATGAGCGTCCAAGCAGTTTGCTGCTCACACAACACTGAGCAGATAATCAGCAGGGGTCCGTAGGACGCAGCCATTGTCCCAGAGCTCCAGCCACATTATTCCTTCTTTATTAAGTCCAGACGTGATAAAGAGCCCCGCTCCTCCCTGGAGTGTGACAAGTGGTTGTCTAGAACCCTTGTAGGCAACAATTATCTTTATAAATAGGCCAGTGAATGCCCACCGCCACACTTGCAGGAGTGCGGGGAGCTCACACAAGCTGCGCTCCAGCCTTTGCACACAATGCGGCCAGGTATTAGTCACACAACTTGGGGCCACGGCAGAAAGCCAGGGACATAAAGAGTGGTCAGTCAATGGCAGTCCCCTGGCCCTGAAAACAAATCTCTGCTTCCCCACTCCACTTTCCATTAGTAGGGAGCAGATGGAGCCCACGTCAACCCTGATGGGCTGGGCCGGTGAGACTGGGGTAGCCCCTATTTGTGTGGGGGACTGGGCCATGGAAGGTGCCTGGGGACCCTTACTTGCTCTGGGAAACAGGCCTTCTGTAGGTCTCTCTTCTGACCACACCCCCTACCACTAGCTCCTTCTGAGTCGCCCCTGTGACCTCTAAGGTGAGGCAGTGACAGGATGGATCTCCAGAGCCAGGGTGTTATCAGAGAAAGTATATCTGCCTCTATACATGGTGTGACAAGGTGACAGAGCAACCCTGAAAAATTAATGGATGTTTGAAGAAAAGCCTTGTCCACCAGGGTTCACCAGTCACTGGGTATGCCCATCTTCATGTGGAAATAGAAGGGCTGCCACCAGGCTGAGGAGGCTTTGCCCCCATAACATTCCAAAGTCTCCTCTGTGGTGAAGCAGGACAGCCAGGCTTCCTCCACTCCTTCTCGAGGGACCAGCCTGGGCTCCAGCCCTTCTATCAGGGCCAGCCTGGGGAGCAGTGATTTGGGTTAAAATATGGCAGATGAATTAGCCATAAGGTTCCCAGCCTGGGTGACCTACTTCTAGGGGAACAATTTAAGAGGGCGTTGAGAAGTCTCACGCACAGTAGAGTAGGATGCAGGATGTCCCTTGACCAGGTCATTCCCGCTCAGTGCCAGCTGGGAACTCTGGCTCAGCCTTGCCTTTGCATGTGGGGAGCTGGAGCCTGAAGTAGAGAGAGATTCCCCAGTAAGAAGAGAGAGGGAAGCTAGGAAGACCCAGAATGAACAGTGGCTCTAACACTCATTCACATGGACCCCATACAAAAGGCCTCTTCCACATCCTGCCTGAGATGGCTGTACCAACCCATACTGGTTGGGAAACTGAGTCTTTAAGAAGCAGCCCACATCACAGGGTCTCCCATCCAGGAGGCTAGAAGCATCTTTCCTGACTCAGATCTGCTGTTCCTTCCTCTAAGGGAAGCTGGGCCTTTGTGGAGTTTTGTCTACCATCTTTGGCCTAAGCCCAGGCTTGTTCCTAAACTAAGGCCATGGTTCCTCCAACCCACCGGAAGCTTCCCGGGACACTGTGGGGATAAATTTCATGCCAAATATAAATTGAGGAAGCAGTGTTCAATCTGGCCCCACTTGGAGACAGGGAAAGTCTGTGAATAGCAAGGGTGCTCCCCATCTCGTTCACCCTCCACCCTGTTAGCAGTGATGAGCATGTGCCAGCCAGACTGATTCCACTGTGAGGAACATCAAACCCAAAGAGGAGAGCGTGTGAGGGAGAGGATGCCATTCACACATCAGCTCTGATGTTGGTCTAGCCATCCACATGAGGCCTACAGGGTTCCACATCAGCTCTGATGTTGACACAAGATGGTGTGACCTCCACATCCATGTTTTCTACTTTCTCTTTTTATTATTATTTTTAAAAATAATTTTTTTCTGTGCATGGTTGTTTTGTCTGTGTGCAGGTGTCAGATCCCCTGGAGTTACAAACAACTGTGAGCTGCTGTGTGGGTGCTGGGAATTGAACCTGGGTCCTCTGGAGGAGCAGCCAGTGTTCTTAAGTACTAAGTCATCTCTCCAGTCCCCATGTTTTCTACTTTCAAGGCAGAAAAGAAGAGGTCATGGCAGTCATAGGGAGGTAAGGTCATAGGGAGGTAAGGTGTGGTGTTACAGTTTCTTGTTTCATAGGATACAGGGTCCCTTGACGATCCAGTCACCAAGTGACTTGCAAGTGTTTCCATAGAAGAGGACGTGAGAGGAAGGGACATCAGGCTGAGTTTGGGCAAGCAGCCTGAAGAGAGTCATGCTCCTGTGGTAGGACAACTTACTCTCTTCACAGTGAGGAACACGCCACACAGTCCTATCTCATGGAACTTGGGGTGCAGTGTGTCTGTGTGGTATGTGAGTTTGCTGTGTGGTCTCACAGGTAGCAGAACCTACACACATGTGGCGAAGTATCTGTGGAGGACACAGAATATTCTAGTAACCGACATGGTAGAGGACTAGCCCAGAAACCATCCTGTCCCCATTAGTGGGGGCACTTGGCATATCTCTTCAGCAAGGGCCTCCCTAGGTGTGGCAACCGTCAGCTCCTTTCTGAGTTCCTCAAAACTGTATATCAGAATGTGGTGTGGCGTGGGGAGAAATCTTTCCCCAGTAGACGAGGAAGCTGAGACCTGAGCAGGTAGAGTGTGTCCAGTCAGCTCTCCATCACTGTGATAAGACAAAGATGCTTGGCTGACAAGGATGAAAAGTTTACTTTGGTTTATAGTTTTGGAGGTATCTGCCCAAGGCTTACATCCGGCCTGTGGTAGCACAGTGCCCCAGGACAGGCGTGTGAGGTAAAGGAAGGTAGGTATGTCAAGGTACCCAGGAGGCAAGAGAGAAACAGAAGGGCCAGGTTTCCTGTGTCTCCTTCAAGGAAATGCCCAAAGACCTAACTTCCTGCTGCTAGCATTGCCTCCTAAAGGCTCCACCACCTTCCTATAGCACCAGGGGTTAAGGACCAAACAAGCCTTCAGCATATGGGCCTTTGAAGGAATTCTAGATCTAGCATAACACATAGCATACAGAGACCTGAAAAGTCTGGGTTTTGTATCCCCAGCGGACCATGTCAGGGCCAGCCTGGATGACCCTCTTGGCTACCCCCAATAGTCCCAAACAAACCCAGCAGGCCCTGAGGGCATTACGTAGCTTGGAGCCCAAGGACACCCCACTGTCTCCTGGGGATCCACAGTTCCAAGACATAGTGGGAAGCCCTCATCCCATACCTGGGCGGCTCAGTGTGAAGATGTGAGAAGAAAGATGGGCAGGGCCACGTCAGGCTAGCCCTGAGCAAGCTGCCTTGCCCTCCCTGCCTACTGCTACTGGGTGGACCACTAGCCTCTTGGTGCTCCGTGTTGTAACGTGGAATCACCTCTCCATCCTCAGACGGTGCCCTGTGAGGTCTTGGAGAGGCATACCCTCAGAGCATGCTGAGTTGGATGTAGATCACAAATATTGGTGCTGCCGATGTGAGCACTCCCCATCACCATGGCACATGGTGTCCACCCACAGGAGAGGGCCACAGGACCCACTCTGCCAATGGGCCATCACTGCAGACATCATATCATAAAGTCTGGAAACCAGAATTCGACCCATCAGCCCATGGCTTGAGCGGATGCCCTGTTTCTCCCTTGATCTGCACATCTCTAGGCTGAACGATTTCCTAACTGATATCTAAACTAAATATAGAGAGCCTGTCTAAATTTAGTACCACGAATGAATCTCTCTATTCATCTCCAATCTTTCCAATGCCAACCCCCAGCACCCCACTGGGATTTAATGATCAGACCTTGCATGTGAGTTGCTGAGCCTTCCTGGAGTTAGAGGCTAGCACTGTGAGGAGGGAGGGATCCAAGAACAACCCTCCCACCTGGTATCCTGTGCCATGAACCACCATGGGAGTCAGACATGATTGTGCATGTTTGGAAAAGAGACAACATGATCCAGGGATGTGGGTTTACTCTGGAAAGAAATGGAAATATTCATAACTGAATAAATAGCTCAAAGTCAACCGTTAGTGTTGGAGCAGGAGCTAATAACATGTTCATTAGGAAAAAGCCCTGATCAGTTGTGATAAGTTTTTAGAATCCTGAGAGAGAGAGAGAGAGAGAGAGAGAGAGAGAGAGAGAGAGAGAGACTTCACAACTGAGGGACCTAGAAACGGCACACCGAGTTCAAAGTCTACCGTATCCTCAGTCTCTTGACTCCTGTCTTGACTGCCATGCTTGAGGCCCTGGTTTTCAGGGTCCAAGAGGGCTGCTGGTGCTCCAGCCATCAAATCCACATTTTGAGCAACAGGACAGATGGGAGAAGGGAGGTGGAAGCTATAGCGCTGCCCTTTCAAAAGACTGAGAGATCTACACAGCCTGTTCTACTTGTATTTCACTGAGACACCTTGGCCACACAGCCACACAGTGTGGAAGGAGGCCCTGCTGCAGTGTGACTGGTCAAGAGCCCGGGCTCCGTTAAGGCTGAGAAGGGCGATGTGGGTATTAGACAGCTACACCTGCCTCCTTCCAGAAGGAATTCCTAACAAGGGGAGAGCATTTCACAGGCCCCAAGGAGAGGGAGGTGTGGGTGGATCTGGAGTTATCTGAAGATGAATCTTATGAGAAAATGGTTGGGGTATGAGCAAGAGCCTGGCCATTATAGTAGGGTAAGTGGGATCTACTGCACTGAAGAAGGGGGAGGGGGAGGTGTGGCCATTACTCCTTGCACCACAGCCGTCATTTGGACGCGTGACCTGACCCCAGGCCATACCAAAGAGATGACGGCAGACGTGATGAGAAGGTGTTTGGAGGGATCCATCAGTTAGGAATCGGCAGTCAGGAAAGTTGCTTTTGGGGCAGCCACTGGACAGCCATAAAGGCTGTTTCAATGGAAGGGTGTACCCCACCTACCCCACAGAGGGGTGCTGTGGGCTGGAACCCAGGGGAAGCCCCCTGCTGGGTTCTTGGAGTCCACCACTGAAGCACCCCAGTGGGAGGAGTTGCCACTGCAGGAACCGCATATTCCCAGTGGACTGATGTGCAACAGCTGGGCACAGCGTTGGGCCAAGGGACAAGGAGACCCCTCTAGTGGCCCAAAGGAAGCTGTGGAGTGCGCTGACGCAGCCACTTTGGGCAAGCGCTCATGTCCCCTAGCCCAGGCTTCAGCCTTCACTCCTCCCTCACCCCCACAGGGGCCTGAGGCCTGAGCTAGAGGACGTGAGCCCTTGCCATGTGCCACAGAGTGAGTGTTCCTACCAGGGGGCACAGGGCTGCCAGCATGTCACCGGGTAGAAACAGCTCTGCATGGAAGACTTGAGCCCCAAAGTTCTGGGTAGCAGTGAGTGGGTCTAAAAGTCGGGAAGACAACACTCATGGCCTTCCCTTCCAGTGCAGTTTACTGAATCAGAAGTTCGTGAACTTGAGTTTAAATGATGGCCCAGTTGGATGAGTAGGTCCTAAAAGTGTTAACATTTTAACAACTGGTCCTTGCTAGGACAAGATGGCCTCACACAATATTTCAGACTTCCTCTTACACGCAGGACCAGATCCCTGGCACTCTCAAACTAACAGCCTACTTGGCAAGCTCCCAGCTTTGATGAAGCACCTGGAGCTCACTTTACTGAAAAGGAAGTGACATTTGCAAAAGGGAAGTGAAGGTGTGATGGCCAACGCCTATAATTCAAGCACTAGGAGGCAGGGGCATGATGAGCTGCTCAAGTTGAGGCCAGCCTGCTACAGAGAAAGTTCTACCCAGTTGGGGCTACACAGTGAGATCCTGTCTTAAAAAGACACCCCCCTCCAAAAAAAATGGAAAACAAAACAAAATAACAACAAAGGAATCAAGCGGCAGGCATAGCCTGTCTGATTTCCCGGCACCCACCTCTCTTGAACAAGGTTTACTAACGTGTGATTGACTGAGATTCGCCTTCTCCTTCTGGCAATGGGTTACCATGTGTTATGGGTCGTGGTACATGGAAAACATTTAGACCAAATGTAAATTGGCACAGAGACAGCTTTGGGCCAAGCATCTCAATAGTCAGTTTCCACCAGAGAGACTTCACCCAGCAACTGATGGAAACAGATGCAGAGACCCACAGTCAAACATTAGGTGGAGCTTGGGAACCCTGCAGAAGAGAGGGAGGGAGGGAGGATTGTAGGAGCCAGAGGGGTCAAGGACACCACAAGAAAACTCACAGAATCAACTAACCAGGGCTCACAGGGGCTCACAGAGACTGAACAGACAACCAGGGAGCCTGCATGGGATTGACCTAGGCCCTCTACATATATGTTACAGTTGTGAAGCTTGGTTCTCTTGTGCCACTCCTAACAGTGGGAGCAGGGGCTGTCTCTGACTCTGATGCCTGCTTTTGGGACCTGTTCCTCCTACTGGGTTACCTTATCCAGCCTTAATAAAAGAGGAGGAGCCTGGTCTCACCGCAACTTGATATAACTTGGCTGCCTGATATCCATGAGAGGAACAGTGGAGGAGGAGTGGATGGGGGAGGGGGATAGAGAAGAGGGGAAGGGGGGGAATAGGGAAGAGGGGAGGGAGGGGAAACTTTGGTTGGGATGTAAAAACAAAACAAACCAACCAAACAAACAGAAAGAATCTGACTTCCATCTGATTCTTTCTGCTATGTGTGGTATGTTCTTCCGCACTTGCGAGTTTTGCTTACTGTGTCTAAGAGGTTGACCTACTTGGACATTAGCCAGTGAAAGATGGGCAGCTGGCGGACAGCAGTTCACACCATTTGTAAGCCATCCATCTTTCCTGTACTTGTTTGGACTGACACCATTTGTCACATCCTAAATTACAGTAGGCATGTGTGTCTGGTCTGGACTTTCAGAGATGTCACAGGTCTATCTGCGGGGTCATATGACATGTTTCACTGTCCATGGAGACTGGTTATCTCACTCTTCTTTTAAAAATAATATTCTTATTCTGGAGAGATGGCTAAGAACATGCTAAGAACATGTACTGTTCTAGTGGAGAACCCAAGTTCAGTGCCTAGTACCACCCTGTCTGGGGGCTCACAGCTGCCTATAACTCCAGCTCCAGTGGATCTGGTGCCCTCTTCTGGACCCCTTTAGTATACACACACACACACACACACACACACACACACACACACACACACACATACATATACACACCCAAACCCATAAATAAAAATAAATCTAAAAATAAAATTCTTAGCTAGTCATTCATATTTATTTTTCTGTGGGTCACATTATCCTGCCCCATTTCTGAAAGGAACGGTGTTCTTTTTTATTAGAATAATTAGATTTATGAATTAAGAGTGAGAGTTGGACTCCCACATTACCCTATCTGCATTCCTTCTACTTTTCATGTGTTCAAGCTCGCTCTGTGCCCTAAGAAGCATCTATCGTTTCCTTGTAAATTCATCTCTCCTCTCCCTCTTGGGTTTTTTCTGTGTGTTATTTGAAGGCTCTACTTCCAAGCCCCTGCCCTAGGGTGTGATTGACAGGTCTTCCCAGACTGATGGCCAATTTTCCACCGTTTCCATCCCTGCACCTCCTAAGTTCTTCATAGGTTGAGGGTCTTGCTCCTGCCTGAGCAAGACCCTGCCTCCCTGGTAGTGGCTGTAGATTCCATACTTTTGCTGGCCATGCCTCAGCTTCCTCAAGGTCCAATGGGAACCTCACTGGCACATCCACACCATGGCCTAAAGGCAGCATATGGCCCAACACAAAACCATGAGTTTACTTAAAGCATTAAAGATTATCTCTATGATGTTTATTTATTTGTTTATTTATTTATTTGGAGTGGCTCTTTATATGAGCTTTGTAGATGACAATGTGGCCCAGAGAAGAAAGGTGACTGGCCATGCCTGTCCTGAACAATGAGGTCTGCTCATTTATTATTTCTGATGGTGTGTCTGTCAACATGCGATTATACCTAAAGAATGAGGTGTTACTCCACAAGTGAGGGATCTCTTCTTTATGTAGGAAGGGGTGGTGTGTTGCTGTTTTGTTTTTAACAAATACTCATTTTGCTCACCAAAATCTACTTCCTGACTTACAGCATAATCTTTCTGCTCTGCAGGCCCAATGGTCATCACAATGCAGCTAACCAGGACCACCGAGTGGCCAGTGTAGCGGACCTGAGCTGGCAGCAGCCCAGCTGCTCTTGGCTGCTAACATGACCCTACACCGTGGAGCCTGGCGCGAGCTGTCAGGCTCGAGTCACCAAGAACTGGTGGGATCTTCTCCACGTCTTTGGTCCTCAGCAAACGTGGTGCCCATGAGGAAGGGAGCCAGACTCTCAAGACATGTGTGTTCCCACTTGAAGGCATAGCATCTGCTTTGTGTGCGTTTCCAGTCTTGATTCCTGATCCATATTGGCTCCATCTTCTGCCACCAAGGTTGGGTGTCTGAGAATGGGCTTCACACCCCATGGCTCACATCTGGTTCCCTGATGGAGTCACATGGTACGAACAGCTCTGCACATCCTGGAGAGGTTTGTCGGCCATTGCTGCTTTTGGTTTCCACCACTGTTCTCCAAAGACTGTTAAGACGCTGCCTCGAGAGGCCTCACCAGGCAGGAATTGGAAGCGGCTAGTCACAACACATGTAAGAGCAGAGACACAAGAAATACATGCATAGCCCTAGCTTCACTGCTTTTATACTATTGAGGGCCCAAAACCAGAGAATGATTGCCACCCAGGTGGAGGCAGGGTCTTCTCACATCAATTGAGACCGTCAAGACAATCCCTCATAAACATGCCCACTGGCTAGCCTGGTCTAGACACTTCCTCACTGGAAGTCCCTTCCCAGAAGAGTCTACGATGTTGAAGGTTGAAATGAGCCGTCACGCTTGAGTCTCCTGTGAGCACGGAAGCCTCGGGCAGAAGGAAGCCAAGTCCCTGGAGGATTGCAAAGATTAAGTTCTGGGGCTTAGGCTTGGGCAGTCCTGAGACAGCTGAACATGGCAGGACGCTGTGCACCCAGGAGGCTGCTGGGAAATGGCTGCAGCCACGGAGGACAGTTTCTAGAACCTGGACTGGCCACAGAGGGTGGCTGGAGATGGAAATCAAACAATATGGGGAACAGACCTCTCCTTGGAGACATCCCGAGTCTGTCTGAGCTGACTGGCCACCGTGGCTGGGAACAAATGACCCCGGGACATGCTGTCACCACTTCGTGATTGTGTAGCTGGAGGAGACGAAGCTGTGGGTGTGGGGAGGCAGGAGCACCAGGCATGGATTGGGAGACACAGGGAGGACTCCAGTGTCTTCAGGTTCAGCCACAGCTGAGTCGCCTCCTTCATGCCGCCACTCTCCACACGCTCCTGTCTGTGAGAGAGCAGATATTACCCACGTGAGGGAGCGTTTTCCTCTGTATCTCAGGCTCGTCCCTCTGGTTAAGGTTGGGGGGG